>BMAW01000990.1:1756423-1788172 GCA_019974015.1 Nephila pilipes | reverse complement strand
TATTGCCAATCATTTTCATTGCTGGTTTGTCGAGGCATACGATTTTTAAATATACTGAAAGTATTTATTCCAGTTACATGAAAGCTGTTCGACAGTTTTTGATTAATATTTGCATTTTTAAGATGCGAAGGTCTCGATTTGCATTCACAGCCTGTACGCAGATTATTCATACAATCATGAACACTCGCAGAGCTGAGTTAGCGATAATCACCATAGAACAGTATGTTATGAAGACACTCAAATATTTCAAAAAGGGAGGAAGGTAAGTAAAAGTTGTTTTAATATAACTTCATATTTTATATACTAGTAAGATTGTTTATATGTTATTTCAGACATATATCCTAGGTAACAAGAAATACTAATTAAAAATCGAATTTTACATTATCGCAATATAATGTTATATATCGACTTAATAAATTGCATTTAACACCACCATTGCAAACATGATGTATAGCCAGAATTGCCATTAATACGAAATTCACTTTACCGCGCCATGGATCAAAGCCAGTACCGTCTATTTCGAATAATAGTGCGAAGGAATGGAAACCGAATTCTCATGTTGCCATATCGAATGTCATCGCCATGGGATTTTCATAGGATGAAGAAACCAACGATTATTTTTGACTAATTCAGACACCGTAGTATCAACAAGACAGAAATTAAACCAGTTACCAGGACGTTCTCTTAAAATTAGAAATCATCATGTTTGCAAAACATTTCAGCAACAAATGGATGTAATGAGGTGGAACGTCGAGAGACTCGTACCACTGAACATTTGTACCGTACCACGTTTCACAAAATGTACCGTCCCATATTCTCACATAAAGCCCTTGTTGAATGAAGACATTTCAGCCAGATAAGTTCAAAATATTCAATTATACCAAAATATCAGCACGCAGTATTCTGGCTTCATAACAGCAAGTTCATTTTCAAGAAAGAGTGTCCTCAAACAAATAAGCATCACATGAAACCTCATGACTAGCCGAGATGATTTATCATACTTTATCAAAGAGCTAATGACCCTCGATATAAGACGATAAGGGCTACGGAGTTCACGTCGAAATTATTCGGGGTAGACTGTTGAAATTAGTATTGAAATGAGATATAAAGTTCCACAAAAACTGTTCTAGTGATGACAACTCTACGACAAATCTGGCAATACATTTTAAAATGTTCATTGCTTTCGGCGTGAAGCATTCAAAACACATTGCTAACGTAACTCATGTTAAAGTTCTTTCACCGGTAGTTTGTCTGAGCCGATTTTAAGCTATCAAAAATATTCGAAAGTCTCTTCTTCAATAATCAATAAATTTTAATGTAATAAATCGTCGAAATTATTTTGAGCCACGCCTCATCATCAAACAAACCCATATCCGCAAAACGTCAAGAAGGATAGAATTAAAGTCATCGTCATCTGTTTTATTACCAAAAATATCGTAACACATAAATAAGAGAAGGCTATCGTGCCCTTTCACGCCAATATCAATATCAATGCTAATTTCAAAATAGCCACATCTCAAAAGCTACTGCTGAACAAAACAATGGCGAAATACTTTCTTCATCATGAATGCCAGAAAGCGCATGAACACTGCCTGGTATTCAAATCAATAAACTGACAACTGCATTAAAATATCTGAAAAGAAGGTTCTGAGCGGGATGATGCCGCAGCGATCTAGGTTTTCACCGGCAGAAGCCGGCCGGCGGTTATTTCGATTTTGTATACCAGCACTTTCAGGTACAGAGCGAGTCGCAGCAGGCAAGACAACATTTTTCCTGTCGCGCATTTTCAACATGGGGCCTTTGTTAAACTACGATTGATTATGAAAACAGATGCCCGGTTAAGATAAAATTAGATGAAACAATTGTTTGAACAATAATAAACAATGAGGATAAATCAGCGGAGAATATACCAATAGTGTTCTTCAAACTGAAATGACTGACCACCCCGAAACAGACCAAATAATTTGTTTCGAAGCTTGAAAGTCGTCATACATGATGACCATCTATTCGTATTGATCACCATAAATGCCGTTTTAACAAATGCGTCGGTTCAGATAATCCCGTGTCTCTTAGGGGACTATACGCGGGGACAGTTATAATATTAAAAATATAATATCAACAGCAACGTTAAAATATGAAATGTGGTCAGCGAGTTTTCAGTTCTATGACGACGCCGCTAAGCTCTTCGAATAAATAAATCGTGTTTCACTAACTTGAAACGTGACTCACAGCCGATGAAGAGTTTAATCATGACGTATTGAATAAATTGATTGCTCGCATAAGCAGAGACGAAATAATAATGAAAGCACAGCCGGTTGAAGCCCCACGAGATTCGCAGCGATTTATTGGCACCAGACCGATTGATTGCGACAGCGCGGTTAAAACCGAACTCATCAATCAACAGACGCGCAAACATTGGACAGACGCAAGCTCTTCGTTGTTTTACCATTAGGTGCTACATTATTAGTTACCGAACTTTGATAAGAAAACATAATTAGTTGATCAAAACACATAACATACATATTGATGGCTGCTGGCTGCCAAGTACATGAAGAAGATATGTGTGTGTGTAAGAGGCTGAAAGATTGACCGACACCAGTTGTTCAGGTTTTAGAGTTGAACGATATTTCCTGGTTCGAATACTTTCGTCAATCACTTTAACTGTTTTCACTCTTTCATCATACAAAATTAATATACGTGAAGCGGTTGCGTTGTAGATTCTTCTCGACAGCCGTTCTTTAAATTTAAATTTCGAATTTATTTCACTTTACATTGTTACGGGTCGGTTGCAACCTTCTTTCGTTTATCAAATATAATAATCTTCAGCCCCGAAAATAGAAAGAAATATCATTGACGCCCAGTAAGTTTGTTAACTGTTTACCAATGAAATTTTTCCGAATCTTCGATAGCAATATTTTGTAAGGAAATCAAGCTTCTTCACGTTTCGAAATTGTCATCGCGAGGCACGCGATGGAATGACTATAAGATAATGAGCTGACAAAACATATTTCTTTAAATACGGGATTATCTGGTTATAATGCCTGACCACCAGGTCAGGCGACATATACATTCTTATTACAACCTTATTTTAAGCGTTGTATAACACGTATATGACAAAATACTGATTATGAAATGTTGCCCATCATAGAGAATTTAAAACTCAACACATAGCGAAGTGACTTATCGAGACCAAACACTGAGCTCAAACAAAATAATTTTCCATAAATATTGTACTCTAATTACGAACATAGCGCCGTACTGGTATTAGCATCAGTCATTGACAGATTTTCAAAATACAGTAATTTCCCCAGAGCTATAAATATTTAACATCGATGTATGGTTTGTCATGTAAGATGATAAAGAATGAAATACAGCAAAATGGACACAATGAAACAAGGAAAAAGAGATTGAACATTTTCTTTAAAGAATTAAAAACAAGGAAAAGAATGCAAAATATTAAGAAAGGACGAAAGAAATATTATAACGTTAACACACTCAAAGGAATAAATGTTCATTGTAGTTTATCTTCCTTTCACAGTTCTTGATGAAAACAACAATTACGAGTTGATACACAGTTTGAAACTGGGGAGCTTATATGATGAACAATAGGAACCGAAGGCCTTAAAATAAGTTTGAGTGATACAAAATATAAAAACAAAGTTACATTTATTAGGCAGTGATCAGAAAATTACCCTGAAATGGTAGAATGACGAGGTAAGAACCTATTCCTCTATACCAATAGTACAAACTATCTGTTCATCTCAATACCCGGGATACGGAAACTTTTCGCCACCGCTTCACCTTTGCCCATGAGTTTCTTAAATTATTTGGTATGGCATTGCCAAATTGTTATAATATTATCACACATCTGGCCTAAGTATTGAACTTTCAGTCGAGACATGGGACAATCACCAAATCATTTCAAAGCTTTTCCTTTGTTTCAAAAACAAAATCAGGGAAAAATCATCGTTCAAACATTGTCAAGAGACCATAGTGGGCTTTTTATATAAAGTACACACTCTTTCAATTATCTGTAAATGAATAACATCGAGAGTCTAGTTCTTAAAGGTCTGGAGAGAGAACATTGTGCAGCCCTGACGATTCGAAAATAACATTTGGGAATAGAAACCGAGCTCACCAGCAGCCTTTAGTTAACCGGCGCATCAAATATTTCGACAATTGATTCTTTGATATTACCAGTACTCAATATTTTATGAATTCCAATGTTAATATAATCCATACGATATATGCCCTATATGGTCATGTGGTTCACCTACGTAGTTACTTCATGTTGTAGCCATAAAAATCCCTTTAGTTGAACAAGACAAAGATTGAGACATTTCCCTTTTCAATGTTAGGTAGCTGGCGGTTACAGTTTAGCCGAAGATGTCAGTTGAAACTTTGCGCTCTGGCCTGATGATGAAAAATATGAAGTTCTCCGGGCCATATCACTAAGGTTCATATTCACCATTTCCCAAAATACCTTGAATTTCAGATGCCTTAAGTCTGGTGAAAATCATGCAATAAGAGGTGGTACTTGCAGTCATCACGCGGGTTTAACAGTGAGAATTAAATAACGCCTTTTCCTATCAGTTGCTGGTTTTACCATTTTAAGCGATCGGTGTCCTCATGCCGAGATCGGTCGAGCTCAAAAGTGGTCGCCAGCTCTTCAACCGCAGACTGCCCTTCTTCATTGAAAACATTTCATTGTCGAAATATCAATTATACCAAATCAAAATAAGAAAGAAAGTGCCGCAAAGTCACCCACGGCCAGAAATCAAAGAGCTCAAATACAAAATAATAAGCCAGTTATTCATGGTACACGACTGAGGTATTCCAGCGGCAGCGTCAATGAAGAACCAGCCACATACTAATCACCAGCATGCTCATTTGCATCAGTTTGATATGCCCACCAAAGAGCAACAGTTTCATTGGCATGGGAACAGGTTTCGAGTATTCAGTTTCTGATTCTGTATATTAACATCGCAAAGAGAAATACGACAGGCTGGCACACCGGCTCTTCATCTCGTCAAGTTCCGACGTTAGCCATTCGTTATTTTCACCATCTCGGCCAGGGTTGAAGAACAGCCAGTTGTCGCCAACGAAAAGTGGACCAGGGTAAAAATAGATGAAGATGAGGCTTAACGCGAATTTAAATAACGATATATGGGTCGAATACTGAAGCCGAAATTTGTCGTATTTAGCCGACAGATATTTTACCTGAAATGAAGTACCATGGTGTCAGTTTTCGGATTGGACAGGCGCATCAAACGCCATGATAAAGAATCAGCCGCCCAAAGAGAAGCAGCCGGTTCAGAATTTAGCGATTGAAGTCAGATTTCATTGTTACGGTCTGTAACGATGAGCTGAAATGTGGGATTCGGAAGATCCGATCTGTTCTCCAGCGAATAAAATATTTCAAATTGCCTGCATTGAAATATCAAAATATTCCGGCAGAGTCATAAACGCAATTAAATGTAACGAAATAGAGTCACGACGAAATATCACGAAATGGCTTGAAGATCTCTTACCAAAGTTGAACTGTCACGTTATGAAGTAAATTAACAGAGGCTCAAATGAATGACTGACATATCGCGACACAATGTCAAGTCAAATAATTAACAAAAGAATGAAATATAACAGGTGTGGCCTAAAATGGCCCGATATTGAGATGACGCTTTGGCGACAGGTGCGTCTCGGCAAAGTGAAATGTGTCGAAATAGTCAGCTGAAAGATTTCGATGATTTCATGTGCCACAGATTAAATTTACTAACAGAAGCTATCTGTGGAAAAATACATTTCACATCTTCAAATGAAGCTTCTCTTTAAAGAAATAAATTTTCCATGCCTGGCAGATTGGACACAGCATGTTTTCATGTGCACATAAGATTAATGAGAATACCATTGAAATGATTACTGTGATAGTATTATCATTTTTCTAATACCTGGCCTAGGCACAGAAAATAATGAGCTTTACATACGATGAAAGGGCATGACACTGCGGCTGCTCTATCAATCGTTGAAAAGAAGAGTTTAAAAGGAAAATGCAATAATTAAATATTTTTAATAGCAGCCTACTAGTGGAATTAATAAAAATGATATTTTGGTCGAAAACAAGATCTTTCCAGCTTAAACAAGCCTAAGATAGATGTAATCTCATCACGTTCTCAAGTCGGGGAAAAGGCTGAATGGGACTGAACACCACTACTGTAATATTTTTGATGTCTCTGCCCTATCACCATATTATTACAAATTATGTTTACCTTTATACCTGAGAGTCTTGTGCAACAGTAAAAGGTTTGTTTACTGGCTGGCAGAAGTTTAAACGACCAAGTCATTCAGACAGAGATGTCTTTTTGTCTGCCGACAAGAGACACGGTTCTGAGGCTCAGGGCCTGATGCCCATATCTCAAGATCACATACAAGTGAGATTCAGGTAGACACAGAAAATGGTTTGAAGCCGTTCGGTTACATATGATGATTCAAAACACCAGTCTTTCATATGATTAACTGAAAGACGAAGCCCACAAAACATAACCAGGATACCTGAAGTAGGTGAATGGTCAGCGAGAGCCCACAGCAAATGACAAAATGTTTGAGCCAAACTCCAGAGGGGATGCAAGAACACGGTTGAAAGTTTATCTTTCCACGGAGGGGATATGTCAACACAGAAAGCAATGCCTGGTTCGAAGTCGCCAGCAGCCGACCAGCCACTCTTGCCTGTCAACTTACATAAGAGACGTCTCAACGCCGACTTTAAGGCACTTTTACTACCATGGTCATTGAAGAGGCGTGCCACAAATCTCCGTCGAGACAATCGAACAGAATCAGGGAATGACACAATTTGGCAAAGGTGCTTTTCCAAACACATTTGCAATTTCTTTGCATCCCCTTTGAATTGAGTTGAATAGAACAGTTCTTCCATTTTGATGTAACGGCTGCCTCGAGTTGAGTTGTAGGTCTGCTGACAATGTTCGCTGCAACCGGATATCAATATTGTGATTTTGTGGGTTGTACTTTGGTCATAGAGACTATGTTTGCGTCGAAGACATGTAACCAGGCAGCTCTAGGCTGTGTTCCCTCTGGTGTCCCTGTATCACCTGAATCTCCACTTGTATGGCTTGATTCCATGAAGAGGAGAGAGTAGTGATCTTGGGATATGAGAGACGGAACCCGGGCCTGTGAGTCCAAAGAGGTTACCGGTCGCTTTATTCTCTTATCAACCAGACTAAAAGAGACATCTCACTCTGTCTTAAGTATGGCTCTTTAAACTTCTGCAAAAACAGACCAAACAAACCCCTTTTTATTTTCATTTCAGATCCTCTAGACATTTTTTCCAAAATAAGAATTCATAGGTGATTTGTAAAGAACATTAGGGTAGCAATCATTAAAATATTACGAAACAGACATTTGAGGTGGGCTAGTCTCCTACATTCATACCTAAGTTCCTACACATTAATTTTATGATGCACAAGACATTAGGATTTTATCTTCTATCTAATTCTTTAAACTGTTTAAAGTGATTCTAAAGATCTTGATAGATTATTTTCGAGTTAAAATATCATTTTATTAGTCCACTAAGAACAGAAACAACTTTTAACTAAAAGATAATTTTAGATGCATTTTGCATTTTCCTTTTAAATGCTTCTTTTCAACGGTTATTAAAGTATTCCCGCACAATTATTTTTCACGAATATCTGCTCCTTTCATGTATTCATTTAAAATGCATTATTTTTCCTGCTTTTACTTCAATAAGCTCATTAGATTGCATTAGGGAAAAATGATGAGCTTTTATCACGAAATAATCAATTTCAATAAATTATTCTCGCGTGAATAAAACATATATTGCCTAGAACATGCTATTAGATATCTCTTGAATGATTAAAATTTATTTCTTTAAGAATTTCACAGAGATGTAAAATATATTTTAAATCTCTAGATGAAAACTCTATTCTTGCAATTTAAATCTATTGGCACGCATGAATGATCAGAATCTTTCTTTGAAAGACTGATACACTAATAACGACGGTTGACAGCACATGCTTGTCTTCCAAATATACAACATTTAATTACATCTCGCTCACTTTGCTGTATTGAGTTTTTACCTAAAATATAGCGTCACTAATGTCCGTTATTTCATTTTGTATTATATTTCATTCTTTGATTCTAATTCTTCTTGAGAGCCGGTCTAGTCTAGATTGCATCGCAACTGCATCGCAAGTTGTTTTCTTCGAGTCGGGATTTGGCCCTGTTGTCACTGAAGACCCATCACGTCCGGAATGATGTGCGTTAATCCTTGGTAGAGATCTCAAGCTTTTAGTTGGCGCAGTGGGAAGTTTGAAGAGAGAGGTGCTGGCTCAGGTGCCGTCCTCGTCACTTAGTAACTCCTATTCTCATTATTTAAATTCTGCAATTTTTCAGTCTGCTTAAAAGTCAATAATTTTAGTCTTCACTACTTAAGAGCAATTTAAATAAGTTATTTTTATTCACTGGAGAATGATCAGATCACTCTGAATCCCATCTAATCTCATCAATTCTAGATTATGCTCTAATAAGGAAATTGAGCTATCTAATCATTGTTCTAATTAAACACTTTCGCTGACAGCTGATTCTACATAGCATTTTATCATTATAATTCTCTCCAATCCAAAAGCTATTTTGTCGATACTTTATTTCAAATTATAAACTGTCAGCAAGTCATTATCCACAAATTTCCTTCAATTCTATTCCCATTTATATATCATTATATTTAATTCACTCATTTAAACATATCTTCATCTATTTTACCCATATTTTCATTTGCTGCGAAGAAATAGCAATTTTATGTAATTCATTTTACTACAAAGTTCCTGGAGGATATGAAGAAAAAGCGAATAGCCTAACGTCGGAACTACCAAAGTTGAAAATGCTGAGGTCTGTTGCCGAAAGCCATCACGTTGTTTCTCTTATGATGTTAATACAGAATCACAATTTCATAGAAAGCCGAAATAGATCCTCCAAAGAATTTATAAGAACTGAAGTGGTTTTGCATCTTTTAATTTTGAATATATCGCTCTTTGCTGATACAATCGAGATGAGAGGGAAACGTAAATTGAGTTCGTGCCAGCAAGGATATGTAATTGTGCTCTCCCTTTATAGTAACTGGTATTGATTTAACTAGAGATAAAGAGAAATGGATCTAGTTTTATAGTCATTATGTGGATAATTAATTTAGTATTAATTTTGTATTTATTGTCATCTCTGTTACTTGGACTAGTTTATATCTCTGAATCTACTGTTATATTTCTCAGTTTCAGAATTTATTATATACACAATTTAAATTTTAAAAGGCTCTTTAATTCTTATACATGTCTCGTGTGTTTTACCTTTACTTTTCTTCTTATTTGATTTGAATAAGTGTTCTTCGATTATATTCGAATACAATAGAAAATAAAAGAGCGAATTTTAACTGTGTTCTTTTACTTTGAGGATTTAGAGAATTTATTTGACCACTTTTGAATTTCCGATGTGTGAGTTTCTCTGATCCTAAAATGTTGAAGTATTTTGGAAACCAAAGGAAAACTGTTTTCCATTCACTGTTTCCAAATGTATTGTCATTATTATCATATACTATTGCATGAGTTTCATGGACTTAAAACATCTAGAATCAAATTATTTTAGGAATTTAAAATGACTGGTAGATATGAACCTTATGATATAATATTTTGAGGCGTATGTTTTTCACTCATCAGATTAGAATAAGATCAACACTCTTCAATTTAACTAAACTTGTAACCATAATTCCTCTTTTTTATTAAAAGGAAATGGAATATCCTAATCTTTCAATGTAACGCTACAAGTTTTATAAGATAATCATAAATATTATGTGAGTGGCATATTATAGAATATATCATCGTTATATTATTATAAGGTATTCATAAAATATTAAAATTTTAAAGTAATATAAAAATCTAGTTAATGACAATATCAAAACTATTTGATCATTTTGCTTTCGAGATTAGCTAAAAACACTGTTAAATGGACATGTTCCAAATATATTTTGAATCAGTTAAGAACACAATGATGAATTTTTCTCTCTCAGTTGCTTTAAAATTCGTTTATGATGTTATTCTAATTTTAATCATTTTTCATATTTTAACTGTTAAAATTAACAAATTTACCGATTAGTTAAAGAAAATTAATGTTACTTTTTATATCACGTTAAAGCCTTCTGTGGTCTTTCGCTGACCAATTAACATTTAGATCGTGATTTTTGTTTTTTGTTTTTGAAAAGTAAAAAAGAAAATATTTGAAATGATTTATACAGTTGAAGTTTAAATTCTATATTTGAAACATAATTTTCAGTTAGTTAATTACTTTTTAAATTTAGGTCGTGTGAATGACTATTGAATTTGAAAACTTATAAATGTTAACAAAGTATGATAACACTATGGGCAAAATTTAAGCGGTGATAGAAAACATCCAAGAAAGGTTTTCCACGTACAATGTACAGGCGGAGGAACAAGATGAAACCGTTAGACGGCGCTGCAATTGAAGACATAAAGTGCGAGTTTTCTACACATCTGTCATTTCTACTCATACATTTCAGGAGTCAGAATTTTTCCTCACGTATTCTTCTGCGCTTGCTTGTTTTTTATATTTTGTATCATCACACTTATTTTAAATTGCTGGTTTATATTGTTATCACTACTTAAATTTTCCCATGAGTTTAAACAATATGTATAATTAGTTTACATGAATGTTTATTTTCCATCAAAAGGACTGTGAAAAGAAGGTATTATTCTAATGAAAGACATTTAACCCTTTGAGTTAATTAGTTAACGTTATATCATATTTCTTTCATTCCTTTTCATTTTTCATTTTTCCTTATTTTAATTTTCAAAGAAAAATATTTCTTTTTCCTTATTTCATTCATTATTAAGTATCAGTTTTTAATATTTCATTTTTAATCATCTTATGATAAACCACATACATCTGGAGTAACAACATTTATAAATATAGGGGAGTACAAACTATTTTTGAAAATCTCTGAACACTCAATTATTTAACAATTACTTATAAGTTTATAGATAATTAATTAGAAATTTTAAATGTTTATGGAAAATTATTTTGTTTTTAAATAGTGTTTGGATATATTAGTCCTTCGAGAATATTTTGCTATATTATTATTTAAGAATCTTAAGAATTCTCTATTGATAACTATTTCATAACTCAAAGATTTTTATCACTATTACAATATATTATACAACACTTAAAAATAAATATACATGCAAAGTTTACTAAGAATATAACAGAAAGAAGTGAAAACAATTAAAATTACTCACAGAAACAATTTAATTGAGAAAATGATTAACTCACCTAAAATACTCCTGAATGCTTAATTGTAAGTCATAAAAATATCAAAAGCACACAATACATATATATACATATATATATTATATGATTTTGATAACTAATTATATTTTTATTCACTTATCTGAATATTAAAGTTCAGTAGCTAATAATGCTTTCTTTATGGTAAAACAACCAAACGCGTCTGAATTAATGTTTACTAAAAGCTAATTTTACTTATCTGATTGAATTGATAAAGTTCGAGTTTTTAACCACTATGTAGTTGAGGGATATCCCTTATCCAATCGAGTCCTGAATCCTTATCCAATCCTTGCTAAGATCTCTTTGATCTTTCCTTAGATTACAAGCGGTTTGTTCCGAAGTCCTCACTTTGATTCACTCTCACTTTCACTAGAATTTCAACTAACTATTTAACTCATTATTAATCATTTCATCTCTGCTTATAAATGAACTTTAATCCAATTTATTCAATACGCATCATAATTAAACTCTTATCAACATGAGTCACGTTTCAGTTCATAGTGAGAAATTTTGAATTCAAACACAATTCGAAAGAAACCCAAAAAATTAGTTGAAGGGGAAATCGCGATCATTGTCATAGAATTGAAAAAAGAATCTCCTCCTTTATTACATTTCATAATAAGAAAAATGGGAATTTTGATCGAGACTTAACTATTTTAAGCATTCTTCTTATTTAAAGTATTACTGTTTTTAATGTGTATAACTGTCCCACATGTGTATAAGTCCCTAAGTTCTTAGGATTAATCTCTGGAAAAAAGTTTTGAAGATATATTTTATTTCAGAAAAAGGTATAAAAAAAGATATTTTTATTTATCATAGAAAAATCATTAAATTCCCCATCACTCTTCTGATATCTGGATACTAGTCGTCGTCCTAAGGTTATGATGTCATAATGATTTTAATTTTGAGTAATTAAATATCTATCATACTATCTTTACATAAGAAATCATATTTTTGGGGCAGTTTTGGCCTAAAAGGGATTCATTATACACTCTACAAATACGGTTTATATTCTTCTTATAAATCAATATTTGAGAACGCTTTCCAAATTCCATCATTAGGTTTCCGCCTTTAACTTTTTTGAAATTTGGGATTCTATAATTTTAAATCTACTAATCAAAACTTCTTAAATTCTTTCTAAATTTCGAATATTGCCAGACTTTGTTTCTTCCTTTGTCCAGAAAAGAATATTTTTCATCTTCATACAGAACTTCAAGTTTTTAACTTCAAGAACATCAAGGAGTCGATGATTGCGATTGAGCCATCGAATAGAATCTAACTCTTAAGTATATATGAACCAAACATAAACGTCAGGAAAGAATCAAAGAAAAAATATTTAAGAAACATTTAAACTCAAAAAGAGAACTAGTTTTCGTTTTTTTTCCACAATTTCTCACGATGTTATGTTCTTTCGAATTGGCTCAAGAGTTCTCCCTCCAAGAGTACTGCTATTCGTAAAAAACATTTGCAAGAGGAAGCGATTCGGAGCACGCAATCACCGAAAATGAGCTATCGGATCTCCTATGACGTCTGAGTAATTCATGCTGATTTTGCTCATATTAAACAAATCGGTACAAAACGGAAGCGCCATTAGACAGGGGTGTCGTGCTCCAGAGGCGTGACGCGAGAAGAAAGCTTTCTGTCATGCCGCAAGCATTCTTCGTGACGCGTCTTTTCATGAGTCGTGGACCTTTGGCAATCGTAATGTAAAAGGGGAAGACCGTTTGGAATTTCCTTGGCGTCATTTTATGTTGCGGTTGTAAATACAAATATGTTTCGGGAGAGCTATAAATGAGATTTATGGTAACAGAATTGAATGTGGAAGGATTTTTGGAAGTAGTTTAAAAAGATAAAGCAAAATTCTTCACTGAAATTCGTACGGAGTAGAATTCCACAATGAGGTTCTAAAAGTACCTGATCGGTATTTAATTGGTCTACGAGACTTTTATGGGTATTTTAAAAAATCTCTTGCAGTTTTTATTTCATCTGCAATGACATGAAATATTTCTTTTTGTAATCATCAACGTTCCATGGTGGCATCTTCATTTACATGTTCCGTTATGCCTCAATAAAAGAGAAGATGGTGTTAAAAGTTATCATTTTAAAGGGTATGAGCTCAACGAATTCCTTCCTAAATAGAAATGTAGGTTGTCTCAAAAATTCTCTGTAATTTGAAAAATGTTCTAGATAACAGTAACATATTTTCAAATTTAACCGAATATTTTCCTCAGAAGCCTTTTATTTAGATAACCACTGTACTTCAGAACTTACATCTGATAATGCGTTTATGTGATATTCAGTTTAAGTTCATATAAGGGAGAACAAGAAAAAGATAACCATTGTAATTATGATTTTTGAATTCTTTTTCTTTTGTACTCATTATTGCGTTTATTTAAAACGGCATTTATGGGTTGCATTGAAGTACAGACTCGTGTTTAAGTAGACCATCACAACAAATATGTTGCCTCGACTTGACTTTAAATACAAAAATAGGAGTGAGTTTGAATATAGTTTCAGGGGTGAATAAGTCAGTTTCAGTTTGAAGGATAGACATAATTGTATTATATTCTCGCGGGTTTAATATGTTTGTTTTGATTAGCTTGTTCAAATAGTGACAAAAATATAATTTTTATCTTAACAATGCTCGGAAGAATACAATTTTCGCAATCAATGTAGTTTAACTTAAAAAATTTATATTATAACATCGTAAAATAATTTTCTTTTTGCTTTGAACAATTTTTGATAGAAAAAAAAATATTTATCCTTGCCTACTTTCACGACTATTCATATTTTACCTAAAGTGCAGGGCAATTTTAAAATCAAGAAATGCTTCCACCATTTTTTCTCATCGAGAGATTCAGTACTATACTGAACTAGGCTCTCGTGTAATACTCCCTATCCTTTTGCAGCAGCATCCACATCAAGATTATACTTTTTTATTAGATATTTTTAGTAAATATGGAGATTTAATGGATTTATACTATAATGGTCCAAATTGCCAAACGGTTGTTCATGCACTTCTGGCATTCCTTGGTGAAGAAATTGTAACAGATTTTTTTTTGTTTGTAGTAAGCTTTGAATGTGTATTTTGAAATTAACTTTGTGTGCGATATTGTGTGGCATCGAGAAATTTTATTACTTATCTCATTATTTATGTGATTACACGAGTAAAGGTTTTTTTTTTTTTTTTTTTTTTTTTTTTGTATTAATAAAACGTCTTCGTCTGAAGCGTGGCATAATGCTGTTGATAGATTCCCTATCCATGTAACGGTTTTAAAACTGAATCCTCACGGTTTTGTTTGAGTGGTAAAAGAACATTATTAATGCATTAAAATAAAATTTCAGTAGTTTAATTACATTAAAACTGGTGTGAGTGAGAGAGAGAGAGAGAGACTCAACACAAACTAATGAATAGTCGAAACATTGTTTTTTTAGAGTAAGCTACAAAATCAATAATTTAATAAGGGCATAAACCTACTGAGAAATTTTTTTTCAAGAAAGACTTTAACATAAGGTTTACATTAAGCAATGTATGAATGTTTTACTAATGAATACTTCACACCAAGTAATGAACATTTTAAATCTCTATTATAGATTTATCGCTCAAAAGAGTCCAATATCCTTCAAGACAATTTTTGATGGAACTGTATCTCGATATCCTCCATTTTTTGGACGAAATATCTACCAGATATATTATTATAGAATCCCATTTAATTTCGGCGAAAATTGAACTCAAGTAGCCCCTTATCGCGTCTATATTGAAGGTCATTAAAAATGCAATTATAAAGTTATAATGGGATTATCATCAGCATTTCTTTTCAACTAGTCCTTGGGGACTTTCATATGATGCTATTTGATTTGAGGACCTCTTCTTGAAAATGAACCTTGATTTACATAAATTAGAATAGAAATATTTGCATGCTGCAATTTAAATGTACTGAATAAGATTGATGATATAAGTATTACGTTTGATCGGCTTTGTCTTTGCAAGAACATACATCTGGCAAGGAAACAGAATTGTCTTGTTATTAACAAAGAACTGTGTAAAGTCATTTAAGGTTCAATTTTATTTTTAATAAGAAACTTATTAATTTTAGGTACAAATGTTAATTAATTTGGAAATGGTCTCAACGATTACATCATTGCATCCATTTGATTTGCTGAAATGTTTTTGCAAATGAATGAGTTTGTTAAAAAAAAAATGATAAATTTGCTTAGCAAAAGGATTAATTAAATTAATAATAGTTTGGAAGTGCTTTGACAATGGATTCATTTATATTTGCGAATGGTTAATTCGGAGTACAAAGAGGAATCTAGAAGGAAAAACTCACAAATCCAACTGAGGTTTAGATTTCTATCTGTTTATTCTACGGTGTCTTTTTAAGATGAATCAAATGAAATCGTTTAGTTTCTTTCATCCCTGTGAAAAATTCCGCATAACGAGTGATGAGTGAATGCAGTGGCAATGAATTATAGCCTTTATGAAAGGGAATTCAGTTTCCATTTCCCACTGACCCTTTTAATCGACGGTGCGCTCATTCGAAAAAAACCACTCGCTTTCGGAAAATTTAATTATTTCTAAAGGAATAGACAATTTTTTCTTTGAGTGTTCACTAATAGGTTTTTAATTAAAAAATTATATAAGGTTCAGTATTTTTGTAATGTGAAGCAATTCTAATATACATCATGTTTGCAGGAAGATAGACCAGTTATTAAATGCAACGATTTATTAAAATCGATACTCGTATAACTGAAAGTCTTGCATTAAAAAAAAGTGTTGACGTATTAGTATAAAATTTAATTTTTTAGTGAAGTATTTCTTAATTTTTCGAGATATATGAATTATCTGAAATAACATATAAACAATAACCTACAAATATATAAAATATAGGATTATATTAAAACAACTTTAAAATTACTGCTCCCTCCTCCCTTTTTTTTGAAAATATTTGGAGTGCTATTTCCATAACATGGTTTCCTTTTGGGCATGAAATTTTCTAAGCAATTTTGATTCTATGGTGAATTATGCTAATAATCCTTGTTATCCTTGCATTTTAAAACAATAGATATATTTTAAATCAGACCTTTCTAAAAAATCCACATCTTTTTAAAAATACAAATATAAATCTTAAAAAAACTTTTTTTTTTCCTGTGGGATTGAAAACTCATGCGGCATTCCTTTAAATTCGTCACTTTATTTTCAATAGAACAAAGTACTTAACAAAAAAAATCATTAGTAACGCGATACGCAGGTAAAATTGTAAATGAAAAAGAATGGTTGATTTGCTTTTGCTCTACATAAAACAGGAGTGTTTCTGTCATGCAAATGGCAACAATTTTTTTCATTAACTTAGTTTATTTTTTTCATAAAAAAATTAATCAATGTTTCTTAAAGATAACGAAGATACAGATGTTTTTAAAACTAATTATTTAAGCAGGCATTTTTTTTTTTTTTTTTTTTTTTATTAACACAAGCAAGTTCGTTTCCACTAATGTTTTTTAGGACATTTCATTCGCATATATTTCCAAAAATCACAGATAATTGTAAATTGTCTGAACATTCCACATATTTGAAAAAATACATTAAAGCTTTTCTATTCTAAAGTTGTGGTCGCTGTAGCGTAGCAGCCATGGTCGCAGACTCGCGATTGGCGTTTTTTGTCAAGTCGTGGTTTTATTAAGGCTCGAAACCACAACTCAACGAAAACCACCGATGTAGCATTCACTAAAGACCCGCAGTGAAGCCAGTACACGTTAATTCTGATCGAGGCTTAAAGTTCTCCGAATGGCGTGGTCTAGAAATTAAGAGATGGGGCGGCCAGTGCAAGTGTCGCCCTCCTCATTTGACCGAGCTTCAAAATTACGAGGTCTGTCTCCAATAGCTTTCGTGTTGCCTCTAGTGTGAGACGTTAATAAAACAAAAACAGTTATATTATAAAATTATCAAGTATTTCCTCGGTATGTTATTACGTCAGAATTCGAATTCAGTATTCTATTACATGATGTACGAATGTGTTATTATTTTTTTCGCTTTGTGATCATTGAAAATTTGAAGTGAAAAGTAAAGTCTTGAGTTTCATCGTATTGAAACTGATTTCCACATTTCTGTCTACTAAATCTCGAAAAATTTTTAATATTTTTTGTTATTCTTTTGATACCAAAAAAAAAAAAAGATAAGAATCTAATTTTTTAAAAGAAAAAATATCTAGCAGCACAAATATTTGTATTCATTCTCTTTCAATAAACATGCTGTAATACCTGTATTTTCCGCTTTTATTGTTTATCAGGTCTTTGTAAAAAAAATTAGAGTCTAGAATAATTTTTGTCGAATTCGCCTAGAATTATGTCATTAGTTTATTTTTTTCTTCTTAAAATTTTATTTAATCAAAGATCTTAGAAACTTTTAGTTTAATTAAATAAACTGCAATTACTATCACTGACCATGTTTCCAGTTTGTTTCTTTCTTTCTTTTTTTTTTTTTTAATATAACATAATAAATTCGAATTAGTTATGACTCGCTTAGGATTTTTAAAGTATTAGAAATAAAAATAATTTGATGATTTTTTTTAGCTGGGAATTATATAAAAATTTAATAGTCGAAAAGATTGAATTATAGAAACTGATATTAAACATATGTAAAAATAGTGGCAATTCAAAAACTTCCATGTATTGAACCGGGTTTCTTCGAACTAACCTCTGGGGCTGTTTTACTACTGTGTTTTATGAGAGAGACTTGTCTTGTGAAAGAATCGCGATATTTGTAAATTAACCTTATTACATAAGAAATGGGGTGAATAGGATAAAGAGTGGAGATTTAGGAATTAGAGGGATTCATATGAACACTATATTGGTTTGAACAATTGCGAGACGAAATTCTAAGTGTTTGTTAATATTCTAATCTCAAAAACCTTTTTAAAAACTACGGAATTACATAGAAATAATAATATTGTAAATTCACAAAAAAATATGACATTCCATCAGATATTTTCTTCTCAAGAAATACACTGTTGCCAATGTTAACAACAAGAAGAATAAAACAGACGATTCTGCCATGAATCGGATCCAGTAATTTGAAGTCGAGTTACCAATATAAGTAGAATTTTTCATTATAATATTTTGTCAGGGACGCGATTAGTTAACCGCTCCCCATTACTTTGGTTTATTAAACATTATAAAGTAGTTTAAGACTTTTGGCTGATTATTATTGCGTTACTATCTTTTATAATTAAAACGAAGACAATTTATTACAGTGTAATTAATGTTTTCAGCAGAAAATAATTTTGCATACTATTCCTAATGAATAATCGTATTTCATTTGAATCAAAAGCTACTTATTCTTTCCCTTAGTTTCTCTGCATTCCATAAGTGATAAGGAAAAGAAAAAAAAACTGCTGCGAAAGGAAAAGGAAGTTTTAAACTCATTTGTTACATCATGACATATTGATTTTCCGTGCATTTTATGATTCTACTAAAGGTATTAAATCATTGAACTGAGTTTTAAAAGAATAACAAATGTAACGCTGCAAAGCCGATTTCCCACTGCAGCTATTGTGAAAATTTGTAATGATCGATCATAAATCTGAGTAATAAAATGGTGCAATAACTATTGATCATAAGAAAAGAACTTCAAGATTAAAGAAATTTATTTTAAAAGAAGACTTTTTTAATTATTATTATACGATGAAATATGTATTTTGTAGCACGATATGAATCACGGCAACTTCTTAACACATATAATTATGATGGGAAATAGCAGCCCGCTAAGAATTTTTCTGTGGCACGCCAAAAAAAAAAAAAAAAAAAAAGTCAGAAAGACTTCACCTTGAACTGAGACCTTCATCCCGAGAGTAAAATCATTCAAAGGAAAATTAGGTCTATTTGCAAAGCAAGCAGGAGAAGGTGATTTTTATCATTTCCTTTTTTTAAGAAAGCAGAAAATGCCTGAAAGTGTTTCTGCCAAGATTAGGGATCATCTCTAGAGGTTGGAGAACGAGGTCATATATGACCTCGTCTTCTTATATGTACTTATATATCTTATAATCATCTTCTTACTACTTTACTTATTAATATATTATTTTTATCAACCCCTATTAATTAATTAATTAATATACATATGTAGATTTTTCAAGATTTTGAAAATTGTGCCTAAATTCAATTCGTTCTCTTATCCCATCACTGCTGATAATGCGCAATACCTGCGCAATACCTGAGAAGCTTCAGCTTGAACTTATTGACATGCAGTCAGATCACAACGTGGAAGAAATGTTTGATTCTGTGATATTAGTTGACTTTTAAAAATTTTTGTCGGCTGAAAAACTTCCATGTATGAAGAAATGTGCTGGGAAAATGTTCTCTATATTTGATGCTGATATAGTCAAATATATTAATAATAAAGATATTTACGACTCGAGTGCAGCTATCCTGGCAATCTCGAATAACCACCAATCTGAAATGCAAATAATAAAGCAAATTAAGAAAGATATAAGCGTATTAAGAGATAAAAAATAATCAAATTGTATTTCAATGGATACCTTTCCATGTGAATATCTATGGGAATGAGGAGGCGGACTGACTGGCAAGAGAAGGAACCAGGAAATAAGCGATCAAAATCTAATTCCCCCAGATTTCTTAAAAAAGCATGTTCACAAAAGCATTGAAAACTTCTGCAGAGAAAATTTAAAGTTATATGTAAAGAAAAAAAGTGGCAACGCATCCAAAATACCTACCTACAAATTAAGACTAAAATAAGAAGCAGTTGCCCATTTCAGATTAATAACAGGCCACGATGGCCTTGAAGAGCAACTAAATAGGATAGTTGTTCTCGACACCATCATATGTTCCATCTGTAAATCAGGAATAATAAACTCCGACCATCTCCTGGATTGTTTGGGACTAGAAAGAATCGCACAGGAACAAGGAGACTTAAACTGTATTGGGAAGCAAGGAACCTCATGGACTGATTGTGGATGCCTTCCTTGTCTTCGCCCCTCGATCATTAGATTACTTTGTTACATTTTTACTGTTCTCTCATTGTTCTTTGATGTTCGATATTTTTGTAGGGATTAAATTTCCAAATAAAGCCATAGTAAAATAAATAAACAAATAAACATATTTAATTAATTATAGCTATAATTTCGGATCTTTTTAATTCTATCGACATATACGATTTTATTAAAGTTCTCAAATAAATTTGTAAGAAATTTAATGTTAATAAGGTTATTACATATGACAGATTTAATTACTTAATAATGTTGGTCTTAAAAGAAAGTAAAATTTGTAATAATAAGATTTATAAGCAAAATTGAAGGTATAATACAACATGAGCCTGTAAGTCATTGTTCAGACAATATGTATTTACATTTTTATGAAGATAAATGTTTTGATTATGATAGTTTTAGAATATTTAGTGTATTGATGATGTTATTTTCTTTCAAATTAAAAAAAATAGATAAAGATGTTAAATATATCTTACATTTTTATGCTGTGTATTTAAATTTATTACAAATTAATGTTAACATAAATGAAAAGGAATATTTATATACTTTCTTAAGAATAGAGGACGAAAAAATTTCGAGTAATAAAAAAAATAAAAGGGATCTATTCTCTTTTGGAATTCACTAAGCGCCCATATTTGAGAGAATTATTGCACTCTTATTTGGGAAAATTATTAAGTCTGAATGTCTAGTCATATAATTTATAATCCAATTTTGAGTGATATTACACTTGTGATTAAAAAACAGGATATTTAAATTAACTTGGATAAGTTTAAAAACTTGATTATAAGCAGATTTTCTATTGAATTTTATAAAAAAAATTTTTTTTTTAATATAATAATTATAAATTTTAGTTATTTTCAAAAAAACTTAAAATTTTGATTTTAATTTTTTCATCTTTTTATATTACTTTATAGTTTATATTTTTTTCTCTTATTTTTTCCATCTTGTCTTCATTTTTTAAAGTTTTTAGTTCTTTTGCATTAGCACTCTTTCTCCCCGAGAGGGAATTATACTTTAGGAATTACCAAGAACTCAGGAAAATCTTGTATTAGTTTCGAATGATGTTGTTGCTATGTGTGGTGTTTTTCATGTAAATTTTCTAATAATTTTAAACTGGTTGATTAGTTTATGGATTGCAGTTCTTCCCCTTCCATTGATTCCAGTTTTGGTATATCTCTGTCTATGTATTTTTAATTTTAATTTCTTCAATTATACATTGTGGTTTTTTTTTGCATCTTGTTTTTTTTTTTTTTATCTATAGAACTTTCATAGTGGTTTATAAAAAACTTCTGCTGGGATTGTTGGGATGGAAAATTTGTTTAATCAGCTATTATATATATATATATATATATATATATATATATATATATATATATATATAAAATGCATTGCTCCTAAATTAAACAATCTAGCTTGTAACGCTACATTACAAAAACTTAATATTTTGTTTAGGATTTATGTGAAATTATATAAAGCACTCCGAAATTTATAAACTGTGATATTTAAAAAAAATATAATTTTTCTAGTTTTCTCTATTATTTCTTCCTTCATTTGCGAAAAATATTTTCTTCAATCCATTCTTGAAATTACCTGTACAAAATGTTTAGATCTTAAGTCGTTAGATACAGTGACAAGATTTAATGATTTGTTTGAGAGCAAATAAAATAAATCAATAAACTTTGATTTTATTATGAAGAAATGTACTGTTAAAAAAAGGAGTTTTTACCTTTTAATGTAGTCCTAGAGTTCTTAAGTAATATCGCAATCATACTGATTTATGTTACGACCAAAAGAAACTTTTATTTTTACTGTTCTTTTAACGCTTTCATTTAATTTAGCTATCAGTATAAAATACGAGGGAGATGCCGGTGTTAGGAATGGGAAAAGAAGTAACTCCATTTAGTATTGTCCATATTGATCCTCCCCCGCCTTTTCTTCCTTAAAAGTCCGTGAATATAACGCCCTTCACATCCCAAACAATCATCGCCAAAACTTTTCCAACCTTTTTTTTGAGACCATCTTCGCCTTCTTTGGAGCGTAGACTGACTAGAAGCAATCCATTGTTTAAACTCTTCCTTGAATTTTGATCTGAAAACCATCTGAATTATTGAAATTTAATGCAACACAGTTTAACACTAACGTGTCTTAACAATGCTATTTGTTATCAAAAACTGGTAATTTTTGAATTACCCTTGTCCTATAATCTTTCTCAAATTTATTCTGTTCATATTAATAATGTATCAAAATCTATATTTAAATTTCTGGAGAAATATACAGAAGATATAATTCTAATAATACATAACAATGTGTTTTGTTCGTCAAATGATGTGATAGGAAGATAACTTTTTAAACAGTAATTCTAAACTCATGGATGGTGGGGAAAATTAACTTAAGAGAAAAAAGTAAAATAAAAAAATATTACTTATTATTTTAAGAAAATACCAAAATATAAAATGATAGTTCAAAGAAAGAACAAGCAGATAAAGTGTTTAAGGGTAGGATAAATTAATTATGAATTGAGAAGACATTAGTTCAAATTTGTTCTAAAAATATTTTAAGAACCACTATATATTTTCAAAGAAATAATTTTTTTTCCTTTTGCTTATTGATGTCAAATAAACCACATATTTTTGTCACAAACTAGCTAATCTGTAATAATAAATTATTTGACTTCTAATTTTTTTAAAAAATTTTACTTTAATCTTAGTTTTGTCAGCACAAAAACGCATTTTAAAATACTATTAGTGCTAATTTATGTCATTGATTAGGTTTCTTCTTGTATAAGTTGATGGATTATCAATAAGAAGAATTTTATCTAACCTTTCCTCCACTGAAAAAAAAAAAGCTGAGGAATTTGATGCGTTTCGCTCTGAAAATCTCATAAAAGGTTTTATAGTTATTCAAGGTTTCTTAGCAGCAAAACAAAACTGGAATGATTGAATGTTAAGTAGTTTAAAACTGCTAGCGAAGAAATAGAGGAAGTACACTGTCAGTACAGCGAAATCTCTCATAGCGAAGTCGTTTCTTTAATTGAAGAACATTTTCTTGATTCATTCATACATTGTCTTTACATATCACGGAATTATATTTTATGGTTATTGTTCCCTTTAAAAAAAAAAGGCAATTTTCAATTTTACGATACAACGGACGAATGATTTCGAGTTAAGGGGACAATGGCACTTAGAGCAGTTTTTTATTTGTATAAATTACGCAATTTTATGTGCGCGCGATACACTTATACCATAAATAGAGTAGGGATAATTTTCTTTGTGTACTGTAATAATCAGTATTGCTCATAAAAAGAAAACTTACTTATTCCTATATTTATTTATTTATTTGTATTGTGCATAATAGAATTTCATATTTCACAGAGGTGTGCTGAGACTACCAAACAAAATTCAGTAGCTCTATTTATCTTTCAGAAATAGTAATTTAATTTCATGGACAGATGTTAAGAATATTTATTTACTACCGAAAAATAAAATTTAAATTGTAAAACTGGATGTAAAGAATCAAAAGTTTTATATTGTATAACAACAATATTAATTTAACTGGATCTAATTACGATAAATAATTTTTTAACGATGTGTATAATTTTTGGAGTATAATTTAATCAAAATACTTAGAAATATAAATTAAAGATTTTAAAAGACGCTACATTAAAAATATTAACTATGAAAGACTTTATGTAATCAAACTCAAGTTTTTTATTAAAATGTAATTATTAAATTTAAAGATCTCTTTCAAAAAACTTTCAAACAACTTTCAAACATTGATTAGAATTTTAAAAAAAACCGTGAAATTTATTTTGTGAATTAAAAGTCAAAATCTTAATATAAACAACATAACGTAGCCTTTTATATTCTCGATACGTAATAATTATATATATATATATACATCTAAATGCGAAAATAACTACAATTTGTTGCACATATTTCTATAAATATACTGTAGTTTCAACTATAATATATTAAAAAAATATGTATTATGAAGTCAGTTTGACTGAAACCGCTTATTTTTAATAATAATCTTATTTTTTTGCACTTAATACATTCCAGATTCAATCATGTGAATCTAGATTTTATTTCTTCCAGAAGGAAGAGAGAATTTGTGCAGCACTAAATTGACGAATCCTTTACAAATAGAATTTTCCAGACATAACACTCGATTATTGCGACTGGAAAAATAAAGATTTATTTGTTCTGTGTAATTGCGGATATTTTAAGCTGTTATTAATTTAAGTTGATAATTTTTCTTCGTATTTGGTAAGTTTTTTGTTTGTTTATTTCGAATTATTTATAAAAATGGAAGATCAATGAATGATGTTTTTTTAAACGTTTAAAATGAAATTTCTCAATAAATAATTGCATTAAAATTTTTTTTCCAAAATTTCAAAATTTGTGACGTAATTTGAATAGCATCGATAGGAAACAGGATTTCTTCAGAAATTGAATAAAGCTAAGCAAAATAAATTGAAATAAATAAAACAGCCTTTGAACCCTGAATATGTTCTCCATATATTTTTGAAAAATAAAAATGTTCACGTTTTTGAAAAATATTTGAACATTTTTCTCACATATTATTCAGAATATCTTATTTGCAGTGTCTACTTCTCAATACTTATAAAGGGAAAAAAGTTTTACGCATTGTATAGAAAGTCATTGCGAACGAAATTTGCATTTGAAAACAACTTAGGAAACTTTATCTTACTTTTTCTTCCACTTCATTCCTTCTGAATGAAAATTATCCTTGCGAAGTCAGTTGAAGTAACTTGCATGCATAAATAAGAAGTATGTTACGACTTCTATCGTCTCCCTCTGCTGATAATTCAAACATTACAACTGATGTAACTATGTGGATTGTCTCACGGTGGATTATGACTATGAAGACATAATTATTTTTCATTTATAAAGGGGTTTCCGTAATTGGATGTAGTAATCTCTTACCTACGTTTCAAATGACCAACCCGAAAGAAAATAATTTTTCACAATGAAAACAATTATAAGAAATTCGCTTTACGCAATGCACTGAGATCAGATTTTGCCACCAAATGAACTCTTTTTTTGCAATGCCTTAAATAAAGTTCGTTTTAATTATTTTTATATTAGACATATTCTATTATAAAAGCCTTTTTGTTGGTTGATAATAGCAAAACGATATTAAAATTATTTGGTCCCAAACATTCCATGTGAAAGAAGTAAAATTAAAAATTAGTAGTATGAAAATCTTGAGGCAAAAAATGGCTGCCTCGCAACTGTCTTAAAATTTGGACAACTGTATTCATTTTCCGTCATTTCTTGATTACTGATTACAGATGAGTTAAAGTGATACGTCAGTCGATAGGTAAATAAAATACTTATTTTTTTAATATATTTTATTTCAATCTAATAAAAACTATACTTAGTGAAATTTAATACATCATATTTTAGAAAAAAGGCATCATACATACAAGTAAAAGCTTTTCCGAAAAAAATTTGTAAAGTGGTCATCCATGTAATTTTTTGGTTAACTAAGACAATAGCCCTTTTGATGGTTAAAAACTTCGCTTACAGTGAATAAAATGTAAATTACAAAAAAATATTAAGAGCATAAAAATAAACACATGCTCTATGAGAATCATTAATTTCTTAAAACAAATTGTAAGTTTATTTCAAAATTTCATATCTGAAATCTTAGATTTATTTTCTTTAAGCACAGTATGAGGAAGATGCCTATCAAAAATAGGAAGATATGTAGATTGACTGGTTTCATTATTTCTTAAAGAGCTAAGTGATATTTTTTCGCATAAATCATTTCTCGAAAGGATTGAAATACGTATGATGGTTAAATCTGTTAGTAAAGTTAAACAGATAGAAGATATTGCTCTCATTTGTATGAGTATATCTTCAGTAAGTTAATTTCTGCTTGCAATTTTCAAGGAATTGGAATTGCATGAGCTTTCATTTAATCTGAACTATAAGTTTTAAATCGTTATATTTCAGAAGGATTACTAAACCCATTTTAAGAATTTTGTATTGAATAGATTTCTTTTAAAATTTTTGTTTTTATCATGTGGATGATCCTCTTTTTTAATAAAATCTTATATGTTTTAATTGGAATACGTTAAGTACTTTTTTTAAAAATCAAGTATCAACACAGCAGTGAAATATATTCATCGAGGGAAAAAATAATTTGTATCCAGATGAAAACAAGGTACGTAAATGGAAATGTAGAAAATATATTTTCTCTGTCAGATATGTAAATAATTAAAGTATTATCTACGTTGGAGCTAATGATGTCAGCAAGCATATGACTTAACGCTCCACTAAAAACCCTTTAAAATGTTTTCCTGAAGCTGAAATTTTTTGATTCTCTGAAGTATCGTTCAGAATACCTTTAAGAAGAAAACGCAGCCTTTTGAACAGTTGGACGCCTTTGAGAAGGGTCGCCTCATAAGGCTGCAAAAAGGTAAATGGTCATTCTGGCGGATTGCACATCATTTCGATTGTGCAGATGTCACAGTTTCACGCTGTTGGCAGAATTGAGTATAAGAATGTATTTCTTACGTAAAATAGACTCAAAGACAGCTACACGGTACCATTAGCAGATGCTTGCAATTAGACGATTACGGAGACTACCTCTGAAAACCCTGCAACTTCGCCAGAGAAAGAACAGCATAGAGTCATATAGAATGACAGTTGTCATCTTTAGTAATAAGTCTCACTTTTGTCTTGATGAGGTTGATAACTATACCCATTTATAGAAGCAACGCGATCAGTGCCAAGATGAAGGATTTGTTATCACTCATCGTATATCAAGACAGCAGGGTGTAATGGTAGAAGTAGCCATCAGAACATCTTTGATGGCCCGAAGGCATGTTAGTGAAGTCCTTCGATCGGTGGCCCTTCTTTTTGTAAACGCCCGTCCCGGTCTTCTATTTCAACAAGACGTGTTCCTACCCCTGCTATCTCAAAAGCTTGCCTCACAGCCATTGACACTATATCGTGGAAAACAGCATCGCCAGACCTGTCTCCGATAGGAAACTTATGGGATATTATAGGTGTTCTCTTGAGACTCCGTTGCTACTACACAAAATTCGCAAGATCTAAGGACTGAAATTCAATCTGCTTAGGATGTGTAGAGTCTATTAAGAAAGTCTATGACTCCATGTCCCGACTTGTGACTGAATGCATTGTAAATAATATCTACCCAATATCCTGTTGAGAGATGTAATGATTTTAAATTTTGACCAATAAATTTTGTTATAATTACATTTAGCTTTTAATAATTTCTAGTTGTTGGTGAGTACTAATTTATTTTCGTACATCGTTTCAATCTGACTATTCCTCCTAGGTGCAATTTTTTTCTTTTTTGACGATGACTGTATTACGCTTACTCCTATGTGATGTTAAGGCGCTATATAGTATTTTACTTAATTATCTTTAATGTCTTCTTGAAAGATTGGAAGAAAAAGATATTTAATCAATCTGACTTTAGCTCAGAGTAACAAACATTTTTATAATAATGATCAAATTTTGCAAAAGTTAATAAATAGCAAATATTAACAAATTAATCAACTAAACCGAATCTTACTATTAGAAACACTATATTAGTAACTTACTATTCCTATAAAAAAACTAGTTTAGAAATCCTGTATAATATTTGTGGGCCGAATAGGAGAAACAATTGTCTTCTGCAGATATTCAGTACTTTTAAATTTTCGGTAGAATTATTTTATAACTTTGGGGGACTGTTTTACATCCCGTAGCGATTTAATTGATGTAAAAGGCAGAAGATCGGTTGATCTTGAGTGATTCGAACCTCACTTCTTTCGGTTTACAGAAAACTTGATGAGTGCCTTTAACAAACGAACCAGAAAGGAGTTTCTGTTCCTTGCCGACTTTCTTAGTTTCCCATATCAATGAGTTCAAGCTATACTGATTCAAATACAGTATCATACAAATGATTAATCGAAAAAAATCTAGCAATGATTTTATTTTCTGAAAACCAGAATCCGTGAATAATGCTGTCTTTAAAAATCTACCGCGATTGAATTTATTGACCATTTTCCGAACTGATCTTTGGTTATAATGATCCTTCTTGATATATAACCTCCCTTTTATTATGTTATGGGCATTAGTTTTCTAACAGTTTTGCTAAAATTTACTCGACAATCGTTGTTATTTTCGGCATAACTGCGCTTTGTCAATAATAATATTATAATAACCCAGGAACTATATCAAATTGGCAATATATTTCAAAATCACTTTTAACAATAACTGTTCCAGCCTTCTTTACTTTGTGTAACAAAGAAATGATAGATGTTTGGTAAGAAATGAAAGAATAAGGGAACATTTGTTATCGTTTTTTTATATTACGAAATCCATTCTAATTAATCCACTATCGGTATTTAATTGATTTCTTAAATAGTTCATTAACATATGAATCATGCGAATGTCCGTTCTTCTGATGCATATTGAACTTGTCATAATATTTATTCTTTGCTTTAAATTATTGAAAAGTAAGTTATCTTAAATATTACTTAACAATTTAGATGTTATTCATAACAGCAACAACAACAAAACTGAACAGCTGAATGAAATTTATTTGTTTAACATTTTTAACTATATTTCAGTTAATTTTAAATATTAGCTTCTTCTAAAAAAATGAACTCATTACAAAAAACTAATTAAAATCAGTGACTTTTGTTTTCGGTCTAGCTCGAAGTCATATTATAGAGGGTTATTATGTATTCCCATGAAAAGGAAATTCACAGGCTGGAACGACTAACACTTCAAAAGCAAGATAGAAAATAGAACAAAGTTCCGTAGAATCACTAGAAGATCACGTGTCTTCAATTCACTCAAAAATCCTCATACTTAAAAAAAAGTGATTTCAGACAATTTCAACATAGGACGCAGCGAAATTTTCATGGCTTGAAGTGTATCACATATTGTCATTCTTCTTTTTCAACGAAGTTGTAAAGATGTGAATGAGCGTGCGTCTGAATCATTGTTGATACATCATATTTCTATATGTCCAAAAATCGCCGAAAGTGCAAAATAATCAGAATTCGGCGACTCGTGGGAATCGTTTTGGGGTCAGAAGGGGTCCATAAACATCTCGGTCGCATTGTTCGAACTTGAGAGAGTCGAACAATCGGCCTCATTTGAATGCAATGGCTGAGAAATTGGGTCGTCCGATTAAATATTCAAAATGGTGAGGCAATTTGAAATCGTAAATCTCCTCTCCGAAAACCACTCTCTCGTGAAAACGCGATCAAAAAATAAGAATCTTCCAACTTCTTCAGCGCCTTCCCCTTAGCGTCGGGACTGTTACGCACCCTGCCGCCGATTTCAACAACAGCGGTCATTCGTCTTCGATGCTTCGCATTATGGAAACTAATCGATTATGTGAATTTTCAAATCAGCGCGTTTTATTTTGGAGTACAGTGGAAGGTCTCAAATGTTGTAGTATTTAATATTTTCTTTCGCTTTATAAAGTGTGAAAGGAAAAAAATACAATTATTCATTCACTTTATTTGAATTAAAGAGAAAAAAAAATTAATACTTAAGGAAAACATTTGTTTACCTTTGTGGCTTACTCTACAATATATGTTTTTTTTTTTTTTTTTTTTTAAGATTTCAAGTTAATTTAGTATTTAAATTGAAAGCTTTAAACTTGATAGTAGTATGAATTGTGTTTCATTATTTGTTTTTAAGACATGATTTGCTCTTTTCTCAATAAAGTTGAGAAACCTTATATAATATTACAATTCTTTAATGTATTTTCAATGAGAAAGATGTAGAACTAATCTATCGCAACGATTCACCTTGTTTTTAATGCAACACAGGGATTAATTACGACGTTTGAAATTTTATTGCTTGTAACACTGTAGTCATCCCGTATGTTTTGGTTATTATTCTCATTTCGATTCGTTCTTCGAATGTTGCGAGATGAAACGAAACGATGGACTTTGCTTATGTACGCCGTATTTCCTTTTGACTCTCATGTTTGAACTTTGAAGCTTAAAACTTTTCATTAATAGCAATAACATATTGCACTTAATTCTCCTAATCAAATTTTATTGTTATTGTTATTTGCTTCTATTAAAACAAAGCATTAACAAAATACTCTCTGAATAACGCGCATTATTTTTTCGTCATACTATTGTTACAAACTAAAATTAATTTTAATTAATAAGAAAATGCTTCATTAAGTCAGACTTCTTCTCTAACGCATATGACATGCCTTAAAAATTATCCAGATATTAGAATCTTTCTACAATAATAATCTATCTTTTATTTTTATTAATTATAATTTTATTCTGAATATGCTTAACAAAAATTTACTCGCAATCCATTAAAATGAATTTAGTTATTGCTACTTAACTGTTTAATGTAGTCATTAGTTATATATGAGTGAATAATTATTAGATTAATACAATTTATAGATCAAACAGAATTATTTTTAAATTTAAATATTAAATAAAAAAAAATTCATGCCATTTAATGCATATTTGTAGGTTCAGTGAGTATGAACTTCTTGGAATTTTTTTTATATTAAAAATGTATAATTATGAAAAAATACTATTAATAACAAATAATAAATATTTAAAATGTTTAAATTAATATAATAATTACGATATTTTTACGATTTTAATCATCAATGTGCACATGTTTATTTTTCTTACTTTTTTTCGATTCTTCAGTTTTTATTATAAACCAATTTTTTTATAAAGTAGTTTCTGTGGAGTTGCTTACAATCCTATAAAGTATTATTTATCTCGCTTTACATTCCAAAGCCTGTGTTACCCAAATTAAGTACTTTATATCCTTGTCTTGTTTAAGGATACCAGGACGTCAGCTGAATTCTGGAACATTAAATCTGAGACTCCTTGTTTTTGTGATATATATCTTTGCAAATTATTAGTAGAGTTTAAATTTTTGTGTGAGCCTAATAATAATATTTCAATCTTTCTATCAATTTTTAAAAGTAATTTTTTCCTCATAAAGATAATTGCATTCTGGTACCATTTTTAAAAATAATATTCCATAAATATACAAAATACTTTACTCGTCATATAGAAAACTATATACAAAATATAGTGAGCCTACTTTTTTGATGATATTACTGTATATTTTCTATGAAAAAATGATAGAACTTCGCAATTTCGGAAATTAAAATTTTTTTCCACTTTCACATATAGAAAATTATTTCTTAAAAATTAAAGAAAAAAAATATTTTTTAATGAAAAAAACATTTTAGGTTCACTATATACATAAGTACCTTATATAGAAGCATAAAAATATGGAACCATATTGTGTAATAGTTTTCTTTAAAATGGTATCGAAATGCAAATATATCTCGCAAAAAACGCCCATATTCAAATAAGAGGGGG
>BMAW01000990.1:1620546-1756023 GCA_019974015.1 Nephila pilipes | reverse complement strand
TAGAACTAATCTATCGCAACGATTCACCTTGTTTTTAATGCAACACAGGGATTAATTACGACGTTTGAAATTTTATTGCTTGTAACACTGTAGTCATCCCGTATGTTTTGGTTATTATTCTCATTTCGATTCGTTCTTCGAATGTTGCGAGATGAAACGAAACGATGGACTTTGCTTATGTACGCCGTATTTCCTTTTGACTCTCATGTTTGAACTATGAAGCTTAAAACTTTTCATTAATAGCAATAACATATTGCACTTAATTCTCCTAATCAAATTTTATTGTTTTTGTTATTTGCTTCTATTAAAACAAAGCATTAACAAAATACTCTCTGAATAACGCGCATTATTTTTTCGTCATACTATTGTTACAAACTAAAATTAATTTTAATTAATAAGAAAATGCTTCATTAAGTCAGACTTCTTCACTAACGCATATGACATGCCTTAAAAATTATCCAGATATTAGAATCTTTCTACAATAATAATCTATCTTTTATTTTTATTAATTATAATTTTATTCTGAATATGCTTAACAAAAATTTACTCGCAATCCATTAAAATGAATTTAGTTATTGCTACTTAACTGTTTAATGTAGTCATTAGTTATATATGAGTGAATAATTATTAGATTAATACAATTTATAGATCAAACAGAATTATTTTTAAATTTAAATATTAAATAAAAAAATGCCATTCATGCCATTTAATGCATATTTGTAGGTTCAGTGAGTATAAACTTCTTGGAATTTTTTTTTATATTAAAAATGTATAATTATGAAAAAATACTATTAATAACAAATAATTAATATTTAAAATGTTTAAATTAATATAATAATTACGATATTTTTACGATTTTAATCATCAATGTGCACATGTTTATTTTTTTTACTTTTTTTCGATTCTTCAGTTTTTATTATAAACCAATTTTTTTATAAAGTAGTTTCTGTGGAGTTGCTTACAATCCTATAAAGTATTATTTATCTCGCTTTACATTCCAAAGCCTGTGTTACCCAAATTAAGTACTTTATATCCTTGTCTTGTTTAAGGATACCAGGACGTCAGCTGAATTCTGGAACATTAAATCTGAGACTCCTTGTTTTTGTGATATATATCTTTGCAAATTATTAGTAGAGTTTAAATTTTTGTGTGAGCCTAATAATAATATTTCAATCTTTCTATCAAATTTTAAAAGTAATTTTTTTCTCATAAAGATAATTGCATTCTGGTACCATTTTTAAAAATAATATTCCATAAATATACAAAATACTTTACTCGTCATATAGAAAACTATATACAAAATATAGTGAGCCTACTTTTTTGATGATATTACTGTATATTTTCTATGAAAAAATGATAGAACTTCGCAATTTCGGAAATTAAAATTTTTTTCCACTTTCACATATAGAAAATTATTTCTTAAAAATTAAAGAAAAAAAATATTTTTTAATGAAAAAAACATTTTAGGTTCACTATATACAAAAGTACCTTATATAGAAGCATAAAAATATGGAACCATATTGTGTAATAGTTTTCTTTAAAATGGTATCGAAATGCAAATATATCTCGCAAAAAACGCCCATATTCAAATAAGAGGGGGGAAAATTACTTTTTTAGTTCGATAGAAAGATTGAAATATCATTATGAGGCGCACAAAAAAATCTACCCTTTATTGATAATTTGCAAAGATATACATCACAAAAACAAGGAGTCTTGGATTTAATGCTCCAGAATTCCGTTATATATATATATATATATATATATATATATATATAACGTATTTACTTTAACGTTTGTTCAATATTAAGGAATCATTCCATACATGGCCGAAATACGACCACCAAAGGCCGAAGCGAAATTACCATACAAATCTCAGATGATCATCAGAGAGAGAACGAGAGAAAGAGAGGAGCAGTATGAAGAGGAGCGAAGCATAGCGTTTTTCGCTGTGTTTTGCTATTTATATGCGAAAAAATTCAATTAAACGTCAGAGTCCACAAGGTCTGAATGGAGGGACTTCCAGGGAAGATAAGTATAGACTTAAAGTCTGGTAGGGATCATCCCTACAGGTCTGTTCCGATGGGAAGAGAGCATTGTCAGCGAATTTTTTAGAACGTGTGATTGAATTAATTAAAAAGAATAAGGTATTGTATCAGGAAATACGAATGAATATTATCGTTTAAAGGATATATATATATATATATATATATATATATATATATATGCTATTAATCCATTTCAATTATCTTTGTTCAAATTGGCGCGCATTTTTTACAACCGCGCCTACTAAAACCTTCTTCATTCACAGAAGACATCGCGTTCATCTATACTTGCACGGATATTACGGTCGTTCGTGTGGAAAAGTGAGAGCATTTACATAACCGCCTTTTTAAGTAAGAATTCTATTCCGATTCGCTTCTGCTTCGTTTGCCATTTTACGACTTCGGATTGGCAGAATGTTGATTTCTTTTTTACCGACGTGGACTTCATTTTCGAAATTCTATTTGAAAGAACTATGAATGAAAAGTCGCAAATCAAATCACCGATCGCTTAACCTCGTTCGGAAGGAAAAATGTTTTTTTCTTATCAAATTTGCTTCTAATTGAGTTTTCGGATTGTTATTGCATGACGTTTTATGACCGGGGATTGTGTGAGAATTCAATGAGGCATTACTTTCAAAACACTGCGCCAATCGATATTATTGTTTTTACATTTTATTGATGTATTTCGTATAAGATTAAGGAATTTATGTGCCCGTTACATTGGCAATAGAATAACTATCACAAAGAAATTTCATAGTGAATGAAATTTTTATTCATAATTGTTTTTATAATAGTTAAAGTTTTTTTTTTTTTGCTCTTTTTAAATTCCCAGAATCATGATTCTAGGAATTTAGTTTTCAAATAATATATATTTTTAATAATTAAAATAGTTCATAGATATTTGATTTTTTTTAAAAAACTATTCTGCATTCTACTTCTTACATTATATAAATTCCAAAATATTTGTAATTTAAACATATCATAATGTTTTAATCCAAACTTTGTTCAGAATAATTATAAATAGTGTTTGTTCTTTTTACTTCGCCAAATTCATGATACGTGTGAAGCATCCTAAAACTTATTTTAATCAGTTCAAATAACAATATGTCCCGTACAACTGTTTTTAATGTTATCAATCCAAATATTTGTCAAATGAATGATTTTGATCAAGCAATATTGCAGTATTTACTTTTAAATTTTTGTGATAACAAATTTACAGAAAAGAACTTTAATTAACTAAGTACTGAAGCTCTGTTAGCCTTTGTTTTATGTTTTTCGTACAGTGCCCTTAGAAATTTGAAACCATTTCATTAATTTTTAGTGCATTAAAGCTGAATAAAAGTGTCAAAGCTTATCATAATTTTGAGTCATGGCCAGATGATAAGAAGGACATGAACTTGGACCATACTTTTAAGCTTCCACGCCAATCCATTTTAAAATTTCGAGACACAGTTGTATTAATATAATACATAATTAAAAAATTATTGAAAATTATTCGTGCTTTTATTTTTTAGTTTACAAATATTGTAATAGATAAATATATCTGATTAAACCTAAAGCAACATTTCTAATGCTTTTATTTTCACTGATAATAAGATAAACTAAATTTTGTAAAAGAAGTAAAAGCCCCGATTTGATCAAAACAAAAGCTTTCTCGTCAAAACAACTTACCAAAATTTTGGAAAACTGTTTGTTTTATTGAATTCACGTGTTCCCATATTTTAAAAGAACAATGCATAATCCTTGATTTTCATTGACCACGACGAAAAAAAAAAGTATAAATCCTTATCAGATAGGTAGAAGGCTCTTGTGGCAAGTATCTTCGCTAGATAGACATGAGTGTCCTAAAAAACTGTCTGCATCGGCAACATCACAAGTAAAGTCCTGACATGATCCAGTAAATATATTTTGCTGCGAAACTTTCAGCTCTGTAAACGGACCTTATTCTCAATTTCAGGAAATGTTCTCTTCTAAACGTGAATGAAAAAACACGATACAATGATTTCCAGGAAAATGAGAATTTCATGATGCATCGGGTTACTTTTTTCTGTGTTTTGCTTTTTCTTAAAATTTATTCCTGGTAAACTTTTGCTATCGCAGACATTTCCGCATTTTCTTGCTCTTAACGTATTTTTAAAAATTTCGCATAAAATGACGTGGAATTATGTATATATATTCTATAAATGGTTTTGGTTAAGGAAGAATGAGAGAGATGGGAGACAAAACTGTACAACTGAAGAATAACTTAGAAGATCGTAGGGAAAAAGTGCATCTAAAATTTTTAAAATTACTTATTATGCATAATTTTAAGCGTCTTATTAAAAATTTAATACTAATATCGGATTCTGATTAAGAAATCTGATTTTTATGCCATAGATTATTTACGTTTAGCAAAATACATCGAGGATGGGAAACCTGCCATCTTACAATTATATACGACTGCTGAGTAATATGCCTTGTGCGGTAATTTCACTTTTCTTTTTATTAAGAAATCTCTCGTTTTCTTTGAAAAACATTGATTAATTTTTAATTCCTCAAAAAATAAGATTTCGTAATTGTCGATATTTGTCAAAATTAAAATATATATCGTGAAATTATCTATCTAAGTTCTACATAATTAGTCATATTTAAACACTTTTATTACTCGAGTGATTTCTTTAATTTCTTTACAAAATACATGCATTTCTCTTTGCAATTTTATAACTAAGACCGATAAAGATTAAAGAATTTAAAAATAACTTTACATAGAAATATATTCTTACGAAAATATGTTTTTTAAATACTTTTAATAGAGGATTTTTTTTTTTTTTTTTTTGAAATATTGCTCTTATTGAAAAATAAATAAATCAGTGCAACACGTATACTTTATTGAATTACAAACTCATCAATATGCCGTCAGAAATAAGTAAGATTCCTCAATCTCAATATATGTAATATGCATTTATAGCATTTGATACCATTTATATTTTGAATTTTTTTTCATAAAAGTGTTTTTCCAAGTAATATAACTTTTGAATATTGATCTGATATAATTTGTTTTATTCTTTTCCTAGAATTTTTTTAATGTCCTTTTTTATGAAAATGATAATAGGGCTCCTTTTATGTATTTAATGTTATAATTTAAAAAATAATTTTTAGTATAAATATCTGATATTCAAAGCTACAAAAAATATAATTCAATGCAAAAAAGGAATAAAAATCTCTAAATAAATTTAAGTAACAGAGTAAAGTAACTAAAATTATATAGAAGTCATAATGAGTTAGGATTTATTATACATGGACATCATACTTTCAAAAAGATTTATTTACTATTTAATTATTTTTGAAAAAGATTTGCTTATGTTTTCTAATCAGTTTGTAATAACATGCAAAGTATTTTCCTAAAACTCTTCTCTATCTTGTCCTTAGTCATTAATAAATTCATTGCCATCCTTTTGAATTTTGAGAAAATCAAAAATGTTGTGTTGTCCTGATTTTTGCAATTAATAAAATTATTTTATACTGTTAGTAATGAGAAATATTGCTTCATGTAATATTAAGAATATGTAATGTACTTCAAAAGGTATAAATACCTTCATTCTGTTCTGAGAAACAGGTATAACGTTATGATACCAACAAATCAAGGAAATAAATATGTAGTGATTGACGCAATATCATACGAAACCTTGATTAAACAAAAGTTTTTTAAGATGTTATTATAAGATGCTTTAATACGATGAATCACTAAGCAATATAGATGTCCTTAATCTTTTGTAGGATAATTCCTTTTGAAAATTTTGTAGCCGATAATGCATCTACTAAATGTGAAAAATTTAAGTTTCAGAAATCTTTCCGGCAATCACGTGAATGAATTATGTCAAGTTATTTTTCCAATCATTACTGCAACAGAACAGTCTGCATAAATTTAATTATGATTTCAGATGAAAATAAATAAAAAAAAGTGCTTTGACAGCGATTATATAAATGCGATGCTTCTAAATTTCACAACGACAGCAGGAAAGTTTAGTCAATAATATTCAACATTGTACTTATTGGTGTTTTGTAAATTAATGTTTTGTTTCTTATGAAAGTTTAACGACTTATAAAAATTTGATTTTCTTCATACGTAAATGTACCATTAATAAATTCGCTAAGCAAATAATGAGTAATATCATATTATCAAAAACAAATAAGTACTGATAAATTCTCAAAATAAAAAATAAGAGAACGTCTGACATCTGCGCTTCCAAGTCTACAAGATGTATGCGGAAGTATGCCTATCTTATTTTACTTTGAGATATATTAATGAAGCTTGCATTGAAAAGAATATTTTCCTCGATATCCAAAATTAAATTTATCAACGACCCTACTGATAAAGTTTGTTAAATAAAAATATTACTTAAATTAGACATATACAATAGTTTTTTCTAAGAATCACTGGAAGTTTAATAACTGTTAACCTATTCTCGTTTTATAGTATGTTCTTGAATAAATTGTATACTATCATTCAGTTAATATTTAATTCAGTTTGCAATTGCCATTTTAATTGCTTGTTGTTTAATATTCTAACCATATTGTAACGATACCTTAAAATTAAATAGACATTTTTATATTCCTATTATATCTTATTCTAAAACGATTATTTGATTGATTTTAGAATATTTCATCAATTTTATAGATGTTTTTTCGTAAGTTGAACTTTGGATTCTTCTTCGACCCGTGGCTTCTTAATACATCGATCAATAACTCCCGAGTCTAACATTGAAAACAACAGTTTTTTTGCAAAATTTTTTTTTATTCATCAACATAACACCTTTTGTTAATCACCTTTTAGGGTGATACAATCGTTCCAACGCTTTTCCAAATCTTTTTTTTTTTTCTCGCAAGAAATCTTTTTTGTTGCGAGTAAATAGCGATAAACAGCTTTCTGAATCATCGACTCGTTGCTGTTTTTGTTCCATCGAAAGCAATCGCGGCACCCACTTGGAAAAAACCTTTTTCACTTCAAAATAACACTTCTTAAATAACTTTCACTAAATAACACTTCAAAAAACCTTTTTCCTGGTCCGATCGACTTAAAATTTTGACACGTTTCAAGCAAAGGTTAGTACTCTAGAAAGACCTGGTTTACTACGAGCGCCATCTCTGGGTTAGTCTCGGGAGTTATTGATCGATGTGTTACTGATAAGCATAGAATAACGTATAGAAGTTTTGAAGGCTGTTCCCGTTAAGCATGTTTTTCTCCCCTACATAATCCGTAAAAATATAAATAAAAGTTATAATTCCCCTTTCATATATTAGATAAATAATTACCTTAATAATAAATTTTGTAATTGTTAGTTAAATGAATTAGATTTTTCATTACAATGAAGTGAATTCATTTACCGTAGAAACGGAGCACCCGTCATGTTCGATTTATATGTCCACTATTGGAGTTGTTGCATAAATAATATTTGGCTATTGGGAAAATTATTTCGTTTTACATACATTTAATAAATAATGTTACGCATAAGTAAATTAAATACTTTTTAAATGTACTGCTTTATTTAAATTTTTCGCCGACTTTTAGTGTCTGCAAGTATTTTTTTTTCTTTAGAGATTTTAGTGATAAAAATAAATTTTCATTCCCTTTGCACACATAATGCGTGTAAGATATAACTCCATAACTGTGCATTATTTTCGATTTCACGAGATTCTTATGAAAATTGCATACAATTTTCCTTTTAATTATAAATTCATTCTAAAATAAATTTATACTCCTTTCTATATACCATTAAAAAGTAATGTTTTTTGATTACATTGGAGAGTTATTTTTTTGGACAGTTATATATATAAATGTACTGTAATGTAATTTAAGAATTCTTTTAAAACAACATGTGTTCTTGAATTATTTTCTCTCAATGATTACAAATAATAAAAATAAACTTTAAACATTCACTAAATTTAAAAAAAAACCTCTATTTGTTACCTCTTCGATAAAGAAAGTAACATTTATTTATTAGATATTTACGTTTCGAACTAACTTTAAGTAAATGCTATTTTTCTCGAATTATTTTTTACAAAACAATGCACCTTAAATTATTTTCTTTTGGCCTGCCCATGCAAGCTTAGTTCAAAGATAAGGAAAAAGTAAATAATAAGTGTAATGAATAGATATGAAACAGGTTTTAATTATTTGCATAAATGAAGTGAAATTCATTCAAAGAATGTTAACTACATATTTTTTAAGTAACTGAAAACTTTTTTAGTATACTGCTTGAATGTTCCGTTACAAATGAATCGGGTCTTAAAATTTTAAATTTTTTTAAAAATAAACTATAAACATCTCATTAAGTGAAAAATGAATTATCAACTAAATAAAATAAAACTAAACTAAGTAAATTGATTATTAAATCTCATTTAATAAAATAAAGAAATTTATATTTGTTTATATAAATTTGTAGGCTTTTATATTGCTAAATTTTACATATTAACTTATTCAAAACTCAAATACTTGACTTAAATTAAATACAGGTCATTTCATACAAACTAAATATTGTTTTGATCTCATCCAAAAGAAAGCTATCGTTATGAATTCTTTTTTAATTGGAAATTGAAATACAAGATTATATTTAAAGAAAACTTCTTTGATACATTATGTGTAAAAAAAGAGTTAATGATATCATACTTTCGGATTAGTTAATTAAATGAAAACTAAATCCATACTTTATATAATAATAAATATGAAAAAAAAAAATATTAATTATACCGAAATTAAATGTTACAAATTAAGTTTTGTAGTTAAAAATGTTTATAACTTAAGTTCTTAAAGTTGTTAATGCGAATAAATTAGATACAGGCCAATAATCTCATCATCTGTTATTTTACGATAATAATCGTTTAATTGTTTATGCAAGAATTTTTTCGTCGTAGCTAAATATTTCTTGATTTAAATGTCATTATTTAATACATATGCCCTCCTTGTTTAAAAAGAATATGGTCATATTTTAAGCTTGGATATTTCTGACAAAGCTTGGAATTTATTTTACAATACTTTCAGTGGTGAAAATTTTTGTATTACTAATTATGTTGATATGACTGGATAATTATTTGGTAAGGCTGCAATTTTTTTTAAAGTTTCATATACGTATTCATTTATTGATTTGATTTTATTATTATACATTTTTGGTGATTCAACATGAAAAGGTATGTTCTTGATTATTTTCTGAATTAAATGACTTAAAAAGTTTTCTGAAGTTAAAAGACACACACAGGTTACTTTACTGCCTCGTTACACTCAGGTCAATAAATTGATGTAAGTATTTTAATGCGTATATTCGCTCAAATTATTTTTTGATTCTTCCTATCGGATCGCAATGTGTGTGTTTCTCAATCTCAAATGCAAATTCATTAGAATTGGTAGTCATTTTAAAAGTATCGAATTTGATTTATACTTAATTTGGGAATTACATGTCTAGGTTTTGAATTATATGTAACAAATTATTCGAAGTAAAAAGAATGTTTATTCAAAATTCATAAAAATTGTGTTTTATAAATTTATCTGAAGCCAACAAACATTGTATTACAAAAAGATAATAAATAATAAATTTATTTATGTAAACTGCATTCTATGTAATAATTTAAAGGTAAATTGGAGAATAATGAAAGATGGTATAGAATATATTATAATTTTATTCCTTCATTGTTCTTGTTTATCATATGATTACTGAATGAGAATATTAAAATATTAATGAGGATAAGAATATCATATTCAAAGTATTAAATCCAGTTCTTTGGAGAATAAGATTAGTTTGCAAGAATAAGTATAACGTAATTTAAATCTGGGAAAATGCAAAATATACAGTTGCGACTTCTAAACTTCATTATTTAATTCTCTGATATTGTTCTTTTTAATTAAACTGTCATTAATTAAGGAACATCAATTGAAGATACGAAACAACAAGATACAATACTTTATTTATCACTGAAGCATAGATAAGGTCGCTCTCTATCTAATCCCAATTAACTCCACAATCCTAAATTTTGATTTAAACATGATATTTTAACTTATCAAATTACTCTCGTCCTGTTTCAATCACTTCTCAAAAATACCTAATTCTTATCTTGATACTTTAACTAGATTTCGCTTCAATTCACAAAACTAATTAAGATGCTTCAATCCAAATTATAAATATCTACCAGCAAGTCGTTATCTTCTATCTCCCTTTATTTCCTTCAATTCTATTTCATTTAACATCATTACCTCTAATTCAAATCACTTCGCTTCCATCATCATCTGATTTACTTCTAATCACATTTCTTTCTGGTTAAGAAGAAATTGTTGTTACATATAGCTCAAAAGGAACTCAATCCATAAACATCTGGCCACTCGCACAAACATCAAAAATGAATTACAAATACACTTAAAGTACAGACCAAAAAAAATCATCATTAAAAAGACAAAATTCAAAAATCAGAACATCTATAAAATCATTATTAAAAAGAATGAATTCAAAAATTAAAACATCTATAAAGACTCTAAAAAGTCCTAGAGGGGGAGCATTTAAGTGTTCAGGACATGCGACCCCTGGCGCTCCAGTAAAGTAGGCAAACATCACCTCTAAGTGGTAATATGGGGTCAAGGCCAGGGCAAACGAATAGGCGTACTCTGTTCATAGTATCTGATTTGCAAATAGGATATAAACTGTTGGTCAATATGCCTATTCTCTTTTGATGTTTTGCTAGGCAGTCATGTCTAAATTTTAATCTAAAATTGACCATCGCCTCTTTACAATAGCCATAGCATCTAGTTGTTACACATTTAGCACCACCTGGGAAGATCGTGTGGCTTAAGGAATGCACGAAAGCGAGTAACATTACCCTCTAGGAAGAACTCGTAATTTTATTCAATTCACAAATTATTATTAAGTCCCCGAGGTTATCAAAGAGAAAATCACGAATAGCCCAGCGTCACACAGTATTAAACTATAAAATTTTAAGAATAATAGAAGAAATACAGTAAGACCTTACGCGTTATTAGCGATTAAAATTATCAATTGAAGTTACCAATTTAGTAATCTTACATTGAAAATATAAACGCACAGGATGTCATATGTAACTTAGACTCAAAAAATGCTATCTTTCAGAATATGAAATATAATGATTCGTTTTTCAAAAAAAGTCTGTAAATTAATATAGTCATGTTTTAATGCACACATTCTTTCAAATTATTTTTCATTCTGTCTGCTGGATTACCACTTTTATATTTCATATTTAAAGATGTTTGAAATTAAGATTCTTATAATATTAAAGTATTTAAACTTCTACTTTATTTCAAATTAGCTTTTTTCCTATCATTTTTTATTAATTTCTATATGACATTTTTACCCTTGCTGTATTATATAACTATTCAATAACTGAATAACTTAAAAAGAAATAAATCGTAAATAAAACTTTTAACTTATTATTAGGTTACTTTTTCACAATTTTGTTAATTGCCTTCTTAATTTGCAAAATTTATCTTCGTTTGAATTTTGGAATTGAGATCCACCTCTATTGTGCAAATGTATATTTATGTCAACCCTTCCCAATTTTGGTTCTATTAAAAAATATATAAATCATTCTCTTTTGAAAACCGGTTGGTACAAAAAGTATTTGTTTAGAATGCAAAGAATATGATTAGTTTTAGGAGATATAAAGCAACAGCGGCTATTATCCTGAAAAGAACGTGAATCTACGTGTCTACCATTCCTCCTTAATGGAATCGAGTCGTCAAGGTCACGCATTCATGGCCGGAGTTATTTTCACCGTATCGGGGGTTCGAGTCCTGTAACCGCTGAAGACTCGTCATGTAGCGAGATAGTGTGGAACTTAGGAGAGCGGAGTGTCTCTTCTATTGTAATCCAAATAAATTAACTGTGATTCAAAATTACGAGATCCGTTACCAACAACCTTCTCTAAGGGCAAACGTCTCTAAATAATCAATACATTTTTCGTAAATAAATGTCTAATGTGTATCAAAGTATATGCAATATTTACTTCGACAATATTGTAATAAAAGTCGTCCTGTGAGTGCGTTACGAAAAAAGTCCAACGAGGAAGATATTTGGAAAATGACGCTTTATTTACAAATATTCAGGAAATGATGAAGCACAGGTAAAAGAACTTGTAAAGAAAGAACAGCACATGTACGGATTAGCAACACAACAGGAATAAAACAGCATTTGTTCAAAACAGCAACACAAATGGATAGCAAATCACTAGTAAACAGTAATAGTATTTTCTATGACGTTCAACTCACCAGCTTTCTACTCGCACTGTAGACAAAATTCCAGTCCAGTACAGATTTCGCCTCTTCGCGCAATTATATCTGTCCCAAACATGTGTGACGGCACAAAGAAAACTCCAGAAGAATCCAGAAGATTTCGAGAAAATTCAAACTTTTCAGAGAACCTTCATTTTATTGCCAAAGGTGCCAAGTCGTAAAATAGTCACTAAGGTTGGCGTCATTTCATGAGCCTTTCTCAGTATTTGACGAAATCTCTTTGAATTTTCTCTTCCAACCATGATCCTATCATTACAGAGATGTGTCATTGAAAGTTCGTAAGAACGTTATTGAAGTGATACCGTGAAGTGTTAATCTTGTCCCTTTTAAAAAGTATTTTCTAATGTTACTGTAAAGCGTAAGTATTAAATTATATTACAGATAAAAAAAATAATCAACGTGCTATATTTTATATTGTTCCTCAGTCAGAAAAATAGCTTTGTTTCAATAAATTACTCCCATCTTAATTATCAATTTTAACTAATTGTAGAGTATTTTTCTCAAATATCATAATATATGCCTTCGATTGTGTTTAAGCTCGCCAAATAATTTTAAGAATTCTGTAGAAACATAATTAGCTTTAATAAAGAAAAAAACAGTTTATATATAATTTGTTATCAAAGATATGAAAGAACATCGGATGTTAAAGAGAAATAATTCGAGATAAAAATCAACGTTTTTATATGGTGACAAAATTTATTTAAAAAAATTATTTGGTGGCATTTTGCCAAATGTGGCTATCCTCGTTAGCTTCGCGGACTTAACGTTAAGCCAAAAAACAAAAAACAAAAATCGCCAAGTTTGGAAATTTTTGAAATCGCGCCAATTTGTTAAGGCTGAACTGCATTATTAATTTTTTTTAAAAATATTAGTTAAAACTTGTCGCAAATGTCTACAAATATTGCGTTGTTAGGCGAGTAAGAACGATTCCCAAAGTTTCAGAGCTCTAGCTTGATGGGAAGTTGGTTAAATTAACGATCGGAAATTTAATGACACACTGATACACATACATACAGACACACACCAAGTGAAATCCATAAAAACGTTTTAAAAAATGGGTGTATTATTATATACAATATAGGGTAATCCAAAATGAATCATCCGATTTCAAAATTTATATTTTCAAAAGTAAATGTGACACATGATGATAAATAATACATAAATACAAAGGAAAATGTAGAAGTTTTATATTGTGAACAAAAGTGATCCTAATATATTCATCGTAAAGCTGTTTCACGAAAGCTTTTTCAGAAGCTTTCTCGGAGCTTCCTCGCAGCTGGGTGAACCAGATATGACTCGCTGATGGATCAAATTACTTAAGGTTACACAGCTGGCCGCCTAAATCACCTAATATGGCTCCATGGTATTTTTTTCTTTGGTAGGCTTGTAAAAGATAAAGTGCATGCGCCACCATCGCCTTCAAATTTATGTGAAATTTAATATCGGATTATTGCTGTGGTACAAACAATTAACACTAATTTGCTTATTTTCACTTTATGGAAGCAATAATTACGTTTAGTTTAAATCATGTTCAATTTAATAATCTATCGTTTGCTTTAATTTTAATTACATTTAGTGTAAAATATATTCAATTTAATTATTTATCGCTTGCTTTAATTTTCATATTTGATATCAAAATTAAAGTCCATTTCAATGCTTTATCATTTACTTTAATTTTGATTAGTAATCGAATAATTTAATAGATATTTTTAAATAAATTAGCACTTTTGATGGCTAAATCTGTTCTTTGCAAAACTTAGCACAGAACAATTTTTTTTTTCTAGTTTAAATTATTTTAGAAGTTATGTCTTACAATACCAATAAATAATGAAATAATTTAAAAAGTTCTATGCAAAGTTTTAGAAAGAACAAATTTAGCCACCTAAGGTGAGCTTTTTTCAATAATTATTATTAAATTACTCAATTAAATATAAGAATTAAAGTAAACGATGAAATATCGAGAAATAGACAATAGTAAACTTTTCCGATATTAAAATTAAAGGAAACGATAAATTATTAAATTAAATATTATATCAGCTACGTGTATTTAAAATTAAAGCAAACGATAAATTATTATACTAAATATATTTAAGCGAAATGTAACTAAGTTAAAGAAAGCGACAAATTATTAAATTCAATATTTTATCAGCTACATGTAACTGAAATTAAAACATGTGATAAATTATTAATTTGAATATAAATAAACTAAATGTAATTAAAATTGAGGCAAACGAAACAAAAAAATTGAAAAGGGATCTTGTACGCCAAAAATGATCCACCTAAACAATAGCCCCTTAGGTGGGTAAAAATAAAACATCCCGAATGAAATTATTTTCATCCAGAATGATATTTCTATGGGTCATCAAACTGTAGAACTCTTTTTGTTCCTTTTCCAAGTTTATTTTCCTAAGTTTTTTTATAATTTTGAATATTTCTTTGCACTTATCCTAGACTATATTGATCTTCCTTTGCAATATCACGGAGAAATTTACCTAGTTCAAGCATTTGATTATAATATTCCAAATTGAGCATTAGTTTCGATTCTGGAGCTCCTTTTAACACTCGATTTTCCCCCCTGGAAATCAAATATTAGTATCTTAAAGGAACAAAACTGTTATACTGAATGATTAAAAAAATAATGATAGCAAAATCGCCATTTTATAGCGTATATACACAATTTAGCAACCTTGAAATTTGGCAATTAGATATAAAAATGTTAATTAAAATATTGTCGTTTCTTTATTTTTGTTTTTTATTCTAATACATTTTGTGATGTGTATTTTATTGTTCATATAAATATTTAACTTAAGTGAATATTTAATAATATTGTTTTAGATCTTTCAAAAACAGAGGGAGGTGTGCATACTCAATTTTGGGAGCCACCGTATATGTATATTGAGTTTACAAAATAGAATATTTCAGTTCATGCTAAAATCTAGTAGAATATTGGAAAGAATCATACGATAAGATAAAGTTTTGATAGAAAAATTTGTTTCAGCTGTAATAGCTGATTGCGAAAAGTAAAGTAATCGCTTGACCGAAATATCTCGCGGGAGAAAATCCGACGAGTGTGATTAATTTGTGCAAAAGAAAATTTATTTAAAAGACATTTACAGTAACTATTAGAATTATTGAATATTATCTAACACGAATTATATACTCAGAATGGATTATAAATGAAATATTTTAAAAGAAAAATATACTCCCTTGATAACAAATTAAAATAAAATTATTCAAGTATTTTGTATAATATTGAAGCATTTCAACTTCGGTAACATTTTGTAGTATGTGAAAGGAAAATGATTGCAAGAAACATAGCCGATTTCTGCACTGTAAACTTCGTATTACGAAATAGAATTATCATAGAGGAATAAAATCTTTCTTGGAAAGAATAAAGTCTTGCAAAGCTATACGTAAATGAATTTTTTTTTCTCCATCATAAAAATGGAATAAGAAATGTATTTCTAGAGAACTTTGTATACATAAGATTTGCAAAAACAACTTATTGATAATTATAGCATATAACATAACCACACTTTTCTTAATTGATAAATCAGTTTGAAAGGATATATATCTGAAAACGCAAACAGCGTAAAAATAGCTAATTATTCACGTTTTAAATATTTCTTTTCAAATGTCTTTTCGGCCGCTTCAACCTAGTAATCATGGTTGCGAAATCACGGCTGGCGGCCAGTCATGAGTTCGAGCTTTGATGCCGTTAAAGACCTGCTGTGTAGAAGGAACAGATGCACATTAAATATGTCTATGATAAAAGTCCTCCCGATGGCTCGGTGTGGAAGTTACGAGAGGGAAGGGCTAGCTTAGGTGTCGTCCTCGTCACTTGATACATATTCAAAATTTCGAGGTCTGTCTTCAATAGCCCTCGTGTAGCTTCTTACGCGACGTTAATAACACGAACCAAACCAATCAAATGTCTTTTTAAAATTTTCTTTTTTCTTAATTCAAAAATTTGCAGCACTGTCCATTCAAATTATTCCTATGGATACAGTTGAGTCGGATGGAGTCCCATGGATACATCCATTTCGATTACCATAATGTCAAACAATACATAATTCAATTATATAAGAGACTAATTTTAAATAATTTGAAAAAGAACATTTCATGTTTTATGTAATCCTATTTTAAATCTAGTAATAATGTTTATCACAGAAAATGAACATCTTTCAAATTTAAGCCGTTGCATTTATTTGATTATTGTAAAATGCATTCGAGAAAGAGCGGAGAAGATGCAAAAATGTTTGCATAAGTATCACGTTAGAATAATACAATGGAATTTTGGTGACGAGTCTCGAAACTTTGAGCAACGATCGAGAGTTTTTGGGCCATGAATTGAAAAGAAAAAACAAACAATAAACAGCAATAAAACTAACAAAATAGCAATCTTTTAACAAAAAAAAAGGTTTAAATAAGAATGTTTCTGCAAGAAATTAAGCTTTGCATATGTTATTGTAATACTGATTTTCAGTGCTAGGCGATTGAAGATTTGAGTCTTTATGTAATACGTATTGAAACTTTTTTTTGTAGTATCATATTAATAATTGCAGTATCACATTAGTATTATACTTTGGAGGGGGAATTGAAATGTTCTATGAGATTCTTATGCTTCATTGGACTCTTTCAGCAGATATGTAAATTGAATATGATCCAGCACAGAATAAATACTTAATGTATTTTACCTAGCATTTATTTCTGGTTGTATCAATTAGGACCATGTACACTAATGGATTCGGTCATCCAAATGCATACAAAATCTTTAAATTTTACACACCCTTAGTTTACTGGAGCTCACATTTCAGACGACTCGTTAATAATAGATCAATCAACAAATCTAGATACTAAAGGAGCGCATCAACCTGGAGGAAGTACTATTGATAAGCTTTAAAATATCTGCAAGAAGTCATGCTGTGAGAGTCAACACATATGACACGAGAATGACCTTATTAGTTACTTTCGAATCACTAGTAGAGATATTTGACTATCACATATTGTACTTTTTAAGATCGCCAAATCTAAAATTAGATAATGTTTTTCTAAAATAGGTAGCTTTGAAGCTCTTACAAAATGTAGGATATGTATCCGCAAGGACTTTGCATACTTGAACATAAACATTTTAAAGTTTCTCGAGAGGCTTTAGATTCATAGTTATTAAAATGCATAGAAGTACCCGTTTTTCAGTCACAACATTATTGTGGAAAATAATAGTTCTGACTGATTGCTTACAAAATATAACAAGAGTTTTTGTCCAAATATTATTCTTTAAAGCATCTGAAAAAAGTTTGGTAGCAGTTCAGATCTTGTATGTAGGATCTACATGTTTCTGTATCGTTGAACTAAATTTACCATCTAATGTTAATACCTTCTGACCAATCAAATTATTCTCCCTGTTGTTAATAGTAGAAAACATAACGTGGCAGATAAGTACCATTCAGATACACCTATGCGTAACCATGCCAGACAGCAAAGTGTCTGCACAGGAGAAGGGAGGGGAATAGATGAGTTCCAAAAATAACCAGAACCTGGACGGCAAGAAACTGCAAGTAAATCGCCCTGTTTGGCATAAGCATGTGTCAGAAAGCCCCCCCCCCCTGAGGTGTAAGAGATCTTATACCTCCAAATGCACAGAAAACGTTCCATTAGAAAGGTGGTCTGGATGTGGAAATATATGTCTGAGCGAAATGTATGTCCAGAAATAATTAAATGACAATCTCCTACAATCCATACTTTCGTCAGCTCTATGAATGTTTTTAAATGGTGACAAAAATTCGCAATAAATGTTTATTTCGCGACGATAGCATCCAAAGTATCACCCCTTTAGTGTCCGACTGTAAACCCTGTATACACAAGTTAGCGTTACAGAAGTCGGTATTTTGATGTACGATTTCACTGAAAATAAATTGAACTTGTTATGTGTCTTTGTTTTCTAGAGCTTATGTGACATTTTTCCATGACACCACGTAAATATAGTTTTCAATATCTCCTAAAAGTTAGATGAAATCTACTAAAATGATCTACAGTTTTTCGATTATGCTATATTTTTCACAGTTTGTTAATTATGCAAAATATTTACTTCATAGAGATATGTCTTGTAATCAACAGTCTTTCAACAAATAGAAAAGAGGTAAATTGCGTCAAATCATTACGCAAAGAATTAAAACAAGCTGCTACAAGTTAAATTATAAAGCATGTCAGACTTTGTACGGTGTGGAGAAGAAATTTCAAGCATTAGATCTCCTATAAATAAATTTTTTCGTTTTTGTTCGAACACAAAATTGTGAGAGACAAGAGTATTGACAATAATTAATTATACTGAATTAGTGCATTAATCGTCTTTTGATTTAAAGCAAATTGTGTTTAATTCATTGTGATTACTTAAATGTTTATTTAATTGGGAAGAGCCTAATATTTCTGAAATGAAATATTAAATTCTTCCATCTTAAATAAGTTTTCTCCCAAAGAATATATTAATTTAATAGCCCAATTCCTGTGACGCTTAAGTTTTGTGAAAATACAGAAAATCTTTAATACAATAGTTGAGGAAGCTTATGATTTAGCTTTCGATATCATTGGTAATGGGCTTTAAATATATGATAACAATATTTATAAACATAATTTTTGATGATCAATAAGGTTGATGAACTTCAGGGTCAAGTGAACTGTACATATTTGATTAATGTTCAGTTAGCAAGTTTTTCCCCGTCTGATAAAACACTTTTTAAATCCATCTCTCTCTCTCACACACACACACAATTTTCACATTCGTTCTAAATCCATAAGATAGTTTATAATCCGAGTGTTGTTGATAAATAGCTACTGTTTTAGATATTTCTGTATTATAAATTGAGTTATCAACATTTTTTTGTAAATCAATACAAATAATTGATCAAAAGAATAAATTGTAACAAATGATTTTTGTGCTTACGTTAATTCTATAATATAGGCCTTACAATTCAAACTGGTCACGAGAACTATTCAATCATAAAAAGATCATGATTTTTTTTCTACTTTTTCTTTTCTTTACTCATAATATGTACTTTATTAAGCTAAAATAAATCTATAAAAGCTTAACATTTCTAACTTAATGTGATAAGGCATGATAACCTTGTAAATTTAGATTTGGATGATACCTTCTCTAAGTTATGTTCCTACATCTTTATTTTAAATTTGTTTGAATATTGTCATCAATTAAAATGTTAAAAATAACAAACTGCATTCCATTTTATTACGACTCTCAGCCATAAATTCATTTTTTATTTGGGAACTAACACATCAAAATGTCGATTATTGATATACTTTAAGTATATCACTTTTTGAAGGTATAATTATTTTAAGTAGATATCTTGTGTTGAAATGTTTAGAATTAGTTAACAGAAAAGATACTTGTCTAGAACTCAGTTATGGATTAAATTAAACTTGAAAAAAATATTAAAACAAATCAATTCAAGTAAAAGGCGACGGAGCAAGATCTTAATGATATCCTAAAAAAATCTCTTCAGCTACTTAAAGGTCTTGGAATCTATTTAAAATCCATGGTTAAATAGTTGATAAGATACAGATTTTTATTTAGCCTATCTGATAGTCTTTAGTTCAGTTTTAATTTATTGCCACCTAAATCACTCTAGAAGGACAATAATAAAGAAACACTGTTAGAGGTTGAATGCTCACATGTTCGAAGAAATATAATATATCCTCGGTTTTATAATATGGATCCTGGAAGGAACTTAATAACCTCAGACAAATTTTAATGCGATGAAAAAATATCTCCCGTTTTTCGCTATTCGTCATTAGAGTGAAATTGTTATTTTACCTCGAAATGATACTGGAAAAGCACTTAGTCTCTTGTCTTAGAATTTTACAATTAAACTGACCGCATACCATTTCTTCTATCTTAAGAAAGAAATTAAAAACATAAAAAATTTAACTCCTAAAGTATAAGTTAAAACATGTGAATCTGATAACTAACTTAGCTGTTGTTTTCCTATAGAAGAGTATCTCATTAAAGCATATCTCAATTTAACTAAATCGTTTATGAGCAATAAATTATTACTTTGATATGGAACTATCAATCTGTTAGAGTTCTTTTTATGTTCTGCATTTAGTGCATTAGGATCTAAATGTATTTCAGTATTTGTAATGAAACGTATGCTGAAAACATTAAGACTGTTGAAGATAAAATTTATGCAAATTTAATTTATATAAAAAAATCTTCAATTAAACTCATGTTGAAAAATTGGTATTGAAAAAGATGAAGTGAGTAGATTTTGTTATCATAACTCATACCGCACAAATATTTCTAATACATTTCAAAACTCTTAATTTTCCCATTTTGTGTAATGAATTATGCTTCGTTCCAACTTAAAAGAAGAATAAAAATGCATTTATATTCATCCAGGATTTAGAAGTAAATCGTTAACAAATACAAATTAACAATATATTTCGTTTCTTGTTAGAAATTTTCTTTTGTCTCTGAAATAATTCCTCACAGAATTGTAATTATAACATTAAAACTATTTAGCTTTGAGTTCAGAAATTTCCAGAAACAAACTTTGCGATGAATCTTTTCCTTTTGCACAATGAAAATACAAGAAAGTAATAAAAATTCCAATTGTATTCTTCTATTTTTACACCTCGTAAACGAAAGAAAAAAAAATGCTAGAATTTTATCACTCTGACTCATGATCAATGGGCAAAAACTTCGACATTAAACTCAAAATATATACAAATTATAGATGAAATGGACGAAAGTATAGAGAACTCTTCTACTTAATTCTAGATATGACATTGACCTATCACGACAAAATCTTCATGCTTCTAGAAAAGTGTGAGAAAATGTATAAACAAACAGCAGTACACGGAAGATGGACACACACACTGTATAAATTCATGAGAACCGCAGTAAAAATGACCTATCTTCATTACAAAACGCTGACCTTCCACGATCGACCTCAAAGACAAAAACAACAACATACGAGGTACTAAAAAGGGTCCACTATAGGAACCTTAGCCATGAAAAAAAAAGTTAAAATCTATCCCAGAAATCACCCATTTACGCGTTGAGTTTTCGCATGATTACTGAAAAGTCACGATTCCGTTCACAATGGGCCTGATATGTCCGAGCGAACAGGGGTAGAGACGTGGCGGAAAATCATTAAAATTGTCGCGCAACTGCCTGCCATAAATTTACTTTCACCTGACAATCCCTGCTCTCATTTACCTGGTACAAAAATCGTCGATCGAATCGCAGAGAAGATCAGACATTCTATGCTCTCAAGGAAGTGAACATGCTTGGTACGTAAGAATACTTCTCATCGAATCTTTTGGAGGTATTCAGCATTACTGAGAACTCTAGACTCTTCCTTGTATACATTGCTACTCTCGCTGGAAGGTACTTCTTGGCATGGACTTATAGTGAATTTTAAAGTCTTAGTTCGCTGTGTCAGTGTTTCATTACTGTTCTGGTGTGCAATATTAAGAGAGATCTTCAGCCATGAAGATATATTCAAGTGTGGCGGTGAGTTGGAGGATATTTTTTTGTGATGTGTGATATCATTTTTACTTTTTCAGCTCAAATGTGGATAAAATTTCTAATTCCTTTTATGTATTTCTTATTAAAATATCAAATCAATATTTTATTCTTCAGAATATTGCTAAGATAAGTGAAAATAATCATAAAATGTCAAATGAATTTTTATTCTATATTATCTAAACTGAAGATTTGATTCTGACAAAAATGTGAAAATTTAAACAAAATCTCTAGGAGGAGAAAGATTTTCTCATAATGATTAATACGAAATGAAGTTTTATTTCAAATAGAATAATTTTTTATAAATAAATAATGCAGTGTGATTTGATTATATTATTTTTTACTTTTCTCTTTCCAAATTAGAACCTTTGCCCTGTAACTCTAGGGTAATGCGAATCTATTCCAATTTTAAATAAATTGAAGAATCTAGATCGAACAAGGTGCTTTTTAATGCATATTTTTAAATTTAATAAGTTGTTATAAAAATAATTAATTTCAACTGCTACAAAAATATTGAATTTTTTTTTTTCCAAAGTAATTTATTTCCAATTTCTTTAATAAATTTTAGAAATAAATTTATAAAAGAAAAATTATTTAATTGCTGTTATTGTTACGATTTAATAGTGCAAAAAAATTATAGTTAAATTATCTTCTTTTTATTGCCTCAAAATTTAAGGAATTAAAAATATTCATTTAGGTCATTTTAATTTGAATCTGAAAATAATTTCATTAGTTCAAAAATTGCAAATTAATTTAAGAATTTAAACTCCTTAATTGTTTTTCTAGATTTAAATAATAATAAGCACATTTTTGCATAAAAATGAATTGAAGAAATTTAAGCTATTTGTTTTCATATAAGATTAAAAATTTAAGTTATAATTTTCATAGAATGACTGTTTCATAAGTGTAAAGATAGTAGGCTCTAGTTTATTATGTACGTAATATTATATTAAATAGAGGGAATTTATTTATTGTAAGAGTATTATAAAATAATGTTTTTTTTGAAAAAAGAATTGTCGAAACGTCAAATATCCTAACATTATATGTATTTTAAATAGAAATATACTAATCAGTATTATAAATATGATCTGGAAAAGAGATAAATTGTTTCTGTTCAGTATAATATACATGTAATAAATCTGTTTAATGTTGCACAATACCCTCTATTATCATATCGTTAGTAATTTTATTTTTAATCAAGAGTAATTTTTTGAAGTTTTATACTGCCCAAGAATTAAAATTGTATTTAAATTATTTATATAAGATTGCATAAATGGCCATACAGGGAAAAAACATCATCAAACGCTTTAATTAATGAATTTTGCATTATTCTGAAAAAAGTACTAAAACCAATGTTAACAATTCATACGTAAAATTTATTTCTTCGAATTTTGAATGAATTTTCTTTCTACAATATTTTGTTACTTAATGTAGAATGGAAATACTTTATCTGCATTAGCGGTATAACTAAATATTGTGTTTCTCCACAGTGAATTATAATTACTAAGAAATATTAAATTTATTAATTGTAATCATTTGATATAATTAAATGCTAATATCCTTCAATTTTGAAAAATAATTGAATACTTTAAAGTATATTATTGTTTACTTGGCTTTTCAAGATGAAATTAGTATCAAAATTATTAAACTTTTCATCAAATAAAAAAAATATTTCTCTTCAAGACTTCTCAAAGAGATATTTCCCTCTCGTAATATGTTTCCCATGACTGTCATATTTGTTAAAACAACTTATAAATTTATGTAACCAAATCACGCTACATTAATAGCGTAAAAAAACAGGGAAATGCTTTTCCATGATAAATGATCAAAATTGTTCACAATAGCGTATCTAACAATTTAGCATTTTTTTGAGATATGAATTAAAAGAACATCATTATAGATATAAAACTTGATTAATAATTAATTAATGAACTATAACTTCGCAAATACAGTCCGTGGAAGAATCTTCTAGAGATATGTTTAAAATTAGCGCATATCAGAGGAAAAAATTAATGTTAAATTGTAACCTTTTTTTGATAAAATGCACTTCGGAAAAAATGTAATTTGTTGTGAAAACAGTAAATTCTTAGGATAAATTGAAAAGATATCAGCCAATAAAGTAAAGTTTTGAGATAAATCTATTAATCTTAAATGTATTATTTTTTTTAAGAAAGCAAAAATCGAATAATATTTTTGAAAAATACTTTTTCATTTATTATAAATATACCAAATCTTTCAACTGAATAAAATTTAATTACTCTTCACCAAAAAGTCGCCTAGAGACAATGATATATAGATTATTATCGATAAAATAACCATGGAAATAATATTCAATAAATCTATTTAAAACTAAAAGAAATATATTTTCTATACAAGACAACTCATTAAGAGAAATATTTTTTTTACACAAGGTAACACATCTTTTTTCCATTTATAACGCAAATAGTTGATGAAAATTTTTGTCTTTGTTAATTTTTAAGTACATTTATTTAAAAACAAAATAGTTTTGACTGTCTAAATTATATATTTTTAAGACAGCTTAAATCAACATGTTTCAAATATACACAGATAATGTTTATATTCGCATGATATGACGATATAAATAAAATGTTTATAAAAATATAATGAAAAATACAAAGAAATATTAGGAACAATATTTATTTCAAAGAAACCTGTTGATCAAGCACAAAATAAATCACACACAATTCTACCTCATTAGATTTAATTCATTCGCATGTGTACTCCACTAAAACAAAAAAAAATTGTCTTCGAGCGAAAATAACGTTCATCTATTATAGAGTGGTTTCTGGGAGCTTTCCTGAAAGGAAAATGTAAAATAAGCATGTCAAAAATGTTTAAAACAATCTGGATCATACATGCGTAACTTTATCTCATCCGAGCAAAACACTTTCCTTAGTTTCTTGTTTCTGTTCACGATATGTGATTTTTACAAAAAAGGAGATGGGTTATTTTTGGTCATATATATTAACAATTATGTTTTAAATATTTTTGAATTTTGTAGAAAATCATAAGTATACTAATTCAGATGATGTTTCTATCCATTACAGGCTACTTCTCTTTAACGAAAATCACTGAAAGCTATCTTATGAATACTATTAACACAATGATTGTTTCTAAGTATTAAAACTCGTATGTATAAGGTATTTTTTAAGAGGAAAATGTTCAAAACTTTATATAGCTTTTACTCCAATTCTGAGAAGAATTTCAGCATTGAAAATTAAGTTTGAAATCATTAACCTCACATAAAAATTATAAATATTACGCTAAAAATTAAAAACACCTACACGATATATTAGAATGCCCCCAAAATATACATAAGTATATTTGTTTATAGATTAAATAACTAAAATCTTAAAGGAATCCCTAGAATAAATTGGACATCAGTAAACCTATACAAGTATTTTACTTATTCTAGTTAAACCTATTCAAGATCACGCATTTGTGATTGTAGAAAAGCTAATTAAAATTTGAAATGTACACATTTAGTTTTTCAACCTTAAGAAATGTCAGCATCGCTTACTGAAAAATATACATTACTGAAAATATTATTTATATATATATATATATATATCATAAATATTAATATATATAAAATAAATAATTGATTACAAAAGAGAAAGGCATGTTTGTGAAAATTTATTTCAAATAATTAATAATTTTACACTTAAATATATTATATTGTCTGAGAAAACTTCAAAACTCCTTTTGTAATGACAAAAATGCTAATATGTTTACATCATTATAGTTTGAAAGTAAATAATAATTTCTCTAAATCTTCAAATTTCTGTTATTTTAGAAAATGATAAAAATGAGAAAATGTTGATCGATTTTTAATAGAGTTAATCTCGTAACTGTATAAGAGTGATAAAATTTTAACATGATTAATACATTTAAGATCAAACTCAAAAATTTTGAATCCTAACCATTTGACAGACTCGAAATTAATATTTATTTTGTTCTTATTTAAAGAAATATTAATAATTATTTTCATTTTCATATTCAGTATTTTGTAAACTTAGTCATAACACAATTTAATTCTAAAAATATTGCAAATCCTTATTAATTAGGTACGTGTTACCTCTAGGAATCTCGCACAATATCTTTGTTATTCATTCATTCAAAAATCACCAAACAAAGCTCATTTTTCGCAATCCTAATGAAAATATATCACGAGCTTGCAAAACTTATACTTCTTAAATAAGATAATAAAATCTGATCCTATTGTAATTTATATATTTTATTTTTTATAAATATAAAAAATTAAGAGTTGTATAAATAAAAATTGATTGAATTGTTAAAAAGTCGTTTTCAGTCATGGTTAATTTGAACTGAATATATTACTTCAAAGTTTAACTCTTTAAATACTTGTCAAGGAACAAAAACTAAAAAATCAAGATTCCTCACACTGTTTTACTTTGATGATATAAATCTTATTACATTAATTTATATTTAAAATGGTAAAATTACTGAAATATAAGTGAATTGTTTCTGATATAGAGATAATAAAATTGTAGAACAATATTATGAAATTTATAATTAATAGATAATGATCAAATAAGTTTTTTCTTAATTTTCTTATGTTTTATTAATTACAGTTATTCATATAATTTTTGAAATATTTATATTTTCTGACAATAGATACATTTTACATTATTTTTTGATTCACTAAATTTTGATAGTACTACTACGTTATTTAAATACAAATTTACTTAAAATCTAAATTTAAGGAAAATAAAAATAATTAAGTTGTATACATGAAACATTTATATTTTTATCAGTTTCATACATTATATTATTCATCAATAAACTCAAATTAATTCAAAATAACATGTATATAACTTAAATTAAAATACATTTTCATATCAAATTAACAATACATATAAGAAAGATCGATGGAATTTTTGAAAATACAAAATTAAAAAACTTCATTGCGAGTTGAAGAAAAATTACTTTACTTTAAAGCGCTCTTTGCATTTAACGCAGAGTATTTATATAAAGCTACTACAAAAAGAATAGAGTCTGAAGATAAGTTATTAGAATAAAAAAGAATGAGTATTTTCAATAATTTTCAACTGATTTACTGTTTGATGAGTTTTGCTTTCATTTTCCTTGAGATTATCTTTCTAAATAGAAATTTTATTACACGCACACATAAAAAAATATGAAACGACCGAGGAAGAGACTGATGTTAAAAAGAATACGACGCTTCACAAAAATCAAGAAAAGTTTGAAATATTAACATCCATTTCAAAAGCAAATTAGCCATTAAATTATCCTAAAAGACTCTCCATAATTTATCGCGCCTTATTGAGTTCAGATTCAGTTATCTCATACTACAGTAGTGTTTTCCTTTTACTAACGCCATTTTTAGCAAACGCTTTTATGTTGTTGTGTGTGATATTTCCTTCATTCGTAAAACAATTTTATTTTGAATATCTATTGTTATTCTGATCTATTATAATGCTAGTAGTTTTTTATTAATACGAAAGAGAACTTTATGGAACAGGAAGTAATAGAACACGTCTCTTCTACACCTGAAAATACTCTTATTTAATGCAACATGAATAATAAGTAAATTACATTTTGAATATAAATATTAATTTATGATAACAATAAAAAATTGTTATTTTAAGATAAAGGGCTAAGTAATCGAACCTATCAATGAACCATGTGTTATAAATTTATTAATCCATAATTGTTAATTCGATATTATTTATATTAGAGTAAATAGAATAGAATTTCAAATATTAGTAAGTAATCTCAATAATTAAAAAGGAAAATAATAAGTAGGAAATCATTACTATATATTTGAGAAAAAAGATACACACCAATCCATGTAAATATATAGATGAAACCTTGTGAACAAAAAAAATTAGTAAAAATAAGTATCCATATAATAAATAAATATTTAATTTTAAAAGAAAAACATTATACCCTGTAGAAAATTCCAAAAGAAAGTAAATTAAACGAAAAATTAAATTACCAAAATTATCCAAAAAGATAGATAAACTGAAAAAAAAACTATTGAAGAAAAGCAAAATGAATGGAATTTTGTACATTTAATGTTGTTTTTAGTATTTAGACTGTTAGGCTAGGTTTTTCCGGAATTATTAGCCAAATTATTCTCATTAACAATATATTTAAAAAATGGTTATAAAATCAAAAATACAATTGAACATAGATCTAAAACAACAAACTCCATAATAATATCATTTAAAAAGAAATAGGCAACTATGCAAACTTTAAGAAATCCAAAGTATTAAGACACAATGTAACTTAAGTACCAAAAAGGTTGCACAAAAATACAAACAGAATAAGAGAATTAAAAACTTACATGATCATAGCAACACGTGAAATCATTTAACAATCATGGTGGACAAATTATCTATTATAAACAGGAATTTGTTAGGCAAAAAACATCAACACCTTCTATAAAACAGCGTTAGAACTAAATTAAATCTTAATATAAATGCAAATTTTGAAAAAAAAAACCCTTCTTAATAACAACAAAACAAACAAACTTCTTAACAAAAGAAAAATAAAGCAAAATGCAAATTCATTTTCAAAGAAAATTAATAATAATTATTATTAAAAGCAAATAAAATTAAAAATAATAATAATTAAAAAATAATAAATGTGTTTTTAAAAAATTAAAATTTAAAATTATACTTAAAATTTTTTAATTACATTATATTTTAAAAAATCTAAATATTTTATTACTTTTACAAATTAAATTTTGATTTTAAAATTTTTTAGGATAACCAGCCTTTGCACAGGTAATATGGAAAGTATTTAAATTATTTTAATATTTCTAAGCAAATAGAGTTATATAAAACATTTTTTTTAAATATTTAAACTTAAATTGCTTTGAAAGAAAGGAACTAAGAAAAAGTAATTTTTTTCTCCTGTCAAATTTACTTTTCATAATACTATCATCAACTATTTTTAAGTTAATACCTAATAACTCTATTTCATATGAATTTATATCAGTTTCAGTAAGATCTAAATCAGCAGGTTAAAATGATAAATCCGACTTAAGTTGTGGGTTGAAATTGTTTGAAAAATTATAAGGTCATCAATATATCTAACAAAATGAACTTATTGTTGTATCTTGTTCATAGAAATGTAAATTAATATTGGTAAGGCAACTATCAACTTCAACTGGATTACTCTGTGGTATATCTTTAATATGTTTACATTTTTTTATCATTTTAAAGAATATAAAGATTAATAAGCAATTTAAATTTCTTAAAAAATATAGAACTACTAATTTTTAGTTATTTAAAATTAACCATGATAACATTAATGGAATCTTTTATATCTATAGAATTAAACAAGCAGTCAAAGTCATAACTATAAATTGATTAAATCTATTTAGCTATTAATATATGTAACTATAAATTTCAAAACTATTTTTGACAATAACAGTTTATAAAAACCATCTTTTATTTTCTAAAATCTTTTACAAGATTTCATCACTTTTAGCAGGGTAAATATTGAGACCATTAGTTCCAGTCCTAAATTTAATAGTGTTTCATTTGAGTTATAAAAATGTCCAGAAATTTTACAATACAAAAGTTTATTGATTTTCATATACAAAGCTTATAATTTCTCTATCACTATTAGAAATATTGATAAAATCATTATTTTTAACCAGATGTTTATTAATCATATTAACATAAAGGGTTTTGCAAATAATTGGATGGTCATTTACAACCTTATCCATCGAATAAATGATGAACTTATCCTGTAATTTTTATAGAACCTTTTAGAGCGGTAAGTTTAGTGCTCTCTTCTTTCTTAAAATGCAAGTATTTAATTTCTTTATTAATATAAATTTATATTCTTTAAAAACTTCAGCAGATAAATTAAATTTTATAGCCAAATTAATTAAAAAATTAGTAATGTCTTAATTTATTTTTTCTTTAATAGAATTATTGTTAGGAATTTATGCTATATTATGTTTTATTATTGCTTCATTTTTTTATTTCCTATAATTTAACTGTCAATGTTAATAATATTATTTAAAATTTATTTTTTCAGCATATAATTTTAGTTTTTCTTTGCATTTTTACTGTAATATTTCTTTCTATGCTTCTGAGTTTGATTTTACTCTAAAATCTCTAACAGCTTTTAATTGATATTAATTTTACTAAATAGTTTTTAATTCTTTTGATTTAGTATATATTTGATTATATTTTACTTTTTACTATACATGCATTTATATATATATATATATATATATATATATGCGTGTGTGTGAGAGAGAGAGAGAGAATATGTATATTACTTTTAATAATAATTAAAAGTTAAATACTCCAGGATAATAATTAAGACTATACGATACTACAGGTTACTTCAATCTACAGCTTTTTGAAACCAAACAAATCAATATTAATAGTTGTTATGTATAACAATATGTTCATAAGAATCAATTAATATGCAAAATAAACTTTATTCTGATATCTCCATAATTTCTTAGCACTAATTATAATTGTATAATATCCCATAATGTATATGCATGTATTAGCAACCGAGTTACAACATGAAATTTGTGACCGGCGATATTCTTGTTGAGCATTTACTAAATGGCTTATAGAATAATAGACGACACATGGCAGCGGTAGACGAATACGGTAAAGATACTACACGGCAGTATGGTCGATGTTGTTTCCATCGAATTCTGGTGCCTCTAAAAACTTGTCTTGTAGCTGAGCTGATGCACTTTAAATCTGTCGAGGTAGTAAATTCTCATATTTGGATTGAATGGAAGTTAGAAGAGTTGGGTGCCAACTCAGATGTCGTCTTCGTCATCACTTGACCATTACTCAAAATTTCTGAATAGCCCTAGTGTAGTTTCTGAATATGACTATAATAGAAATCAATCAATTAATCAGTTGTGGAATATTAAAGAAATTTCATGCAAAGCAGACTTGCCTCAAAGTCAGCAAGGTATAAACCTTTGGAGATAGAAGTACCAACTCAGAGGGCGTTTTTGTCATATTATTGTGACTCAAAATTTCGATTTCTACTGCAGATAACCCTTCTGTTGCTTTAGAGCGATGAGCAACCAATTCAAGATTCTCCGCTTTAATTATTTGTTCAGTTTCCTCTTGTCTAGGGAGGAGGAAAACATTCTGATACTGCAAAGCTAAAGTGTTTATTTGCAATTGAATGACGTCGTATGCACACACTTACAATCAAGAAACTTTTCCAATAAGATATATTAAATAATTGACATTGTTTCTCCCCCCCACACACAAAAAAATCAGAATATGTATGTTTTAACGCTGCTTTTATAAAGCTCTTCAATACTAATTGAACTTGAATGTTCCTTACTGTCAATCAGCAAGGAACTGAAGAGTGCCAAACAGTGAATAATGTTGAGTGGATATCGTTCTATTTATTTGAGCAGCATTATACACAAAAACTGACTTAAAATGTATACTTAATTCTATACGAATTATATTTTATATAGCTTTAAATCTAATCATATCTGATAATCAAATAATATTGCTTCTTTATAAATCAAAATAAAAAAAAAAGTCCATTAATAAACAATGAAGAACTTTTCTTTGAAAAAAAATTTCGCTACACTCATGTAGCGTATACATTAGACATATATAACTGAATTTATATTTAAGAAGTTATTTCGAAAATTTAATAAAACGGCCTATAGTTTTGTGAATAATGTTATGTGTAATCGTAAATAAATTATCAATATTAGAGGAAATTAAATACAGCAAACCAATATCCTTTCAAAAGAACTATTTTTAAAATTTTGGATTTATATTTCTCAATTTGTTCTTATGAATTATTTAATTTTTTTTTCAAAACAATGCATTGAAAATTATCATTTTTCTTAATAATATTGACTAAAAAACTTAACGGAAAGATAAAATAACCAATTTATTTACACCGATACCTGACTTTAAAATGGAATTAACTTATTACATGTTATCATTATTTTTTTAAAAAATTCAATAATTTAGAATGCAATCACTCACTAATTGATTTTAGTGATAATTCTTATTAGTTGGATCAGTTATCAGATGAAGATATCATCTCATAATTTAAGCACATAAATACAAAGTCAATTTTGCATATTATAGTACCATCCAAATATTACCAAAATAAATAATTTGTGTTGTTAAAAGGTGAATATTGAAAATCTGCTTTTTTGTGGATATTATTGATGTAAATATTTTTTTAATCTAATTATGATATTTTACTTCTTCAATAAAGTAACTGATATTTCAAATTACTTAACTTCCGAAACATAGAAATTCTAAGAATTCAGTTGTTAAATGAATTTTATTTAAATTTAAATAAAGTTTTGGGTTTAGCCCAAAATTACAAATATTTTAAAACATATCAAATACTTTTAGCATTTCAAACTTTAATACGTATTTTAGATTAAAATATAGAAAGTTATGATAAAAGCCGTTAAATTAAGTTAATGTGTTTTTATTTTAGAAGCAATAACAACAAAGATCCTATCTTCAAGAAATTGTTTTTAGTTTAAAAATCTGTACAGTTGTTTGATGCATTTCTTATTTAAGTTTTTATAATGTATAATAATAGCTATGTGATCTAATAGCAGACTTAGATCTAGTCCCTTTAAATATAAAATCTTTCCCCTATTTGTGGATCAAATTTTTGGAAAAATTCTTCTTCTGGGTACGTTCACATTAATGCAACAATTATCAGATTCGTCTAATGCTACCTTTTTTTCGACAGTCGCTCTTTCTGTCATGGATTCTTGTAATGACAATTTTCAATCAGATATCTGCTCAGACAACTACTTCAACCCCTACTACTACAGCAGGCATTACAACACCAATTACAACAGCTGAGACGACTAGTGCAACATCTACAACACCGTTGCCCCAACTCACCACTGAAGCTGGCGGTACGACACTCACTGTTGCGGATTCTGCTGCTCCCACGACGACAGTTGCAACTGAAAGTTCCAATCTAGAGGCTACAACCGAGGGACAGGCCAGCAATGATGCCTTGAGAGCCAGCGGCCTCCGCAGAGGATATCGATTTGAATCTACAAGAAACAGACCTCTCGCAAATCAGGAAGCGACACCTTCACCTCAGGTAAACACGTATCTTTTTATTCAAAAATCATTATATTTGCAGGTCTGCCAGGGCCATAATAATCTATGAAGTACGTTGAGGTTTACAGGTGTTACAGATTCAGTTATTACACAAAACGTTGCTCGACTTTGTCAACTTCGTGGATAATACGACCACGTGGAATACTATTATAATAACAATATCAATTGAAAATTATTTTGCAGGGATGATATGTTGTTACAGAAATTAGGTATTTGTGTAGTCATTCATCAACAGTTGAACTGATTATATTTTAATTTAATTCAGGCAGATATTTCGTTTTTTCTCCCCTGATTACTACAATACACCATTCACTATTTTTAACCGTCAATAAAGATGAAGATAATTATATTTTTCTTTGAAACTTAACAGAGACTTCTTTTAAAAGCTATAAGATTTGTTTTGCTAGTTATGTTTTAAAAGATTAAATTCTACAATAATACACCTTGAGATTGTCCTAAAACATCGGAAAAGAAATAAGAGGACTGAAAGGGAGATAGTAAGTTATATGTATTATATATAAGTAATATATTTGTAATTATGAGTGTCGAGAGAGAGTACATGTGTATATATAAGTATTAAGTACATATACTCGTAAATGATGCATATTTTAAATGTTCTGAATTTAAGTGAAGGAAATATGTATTTTGAATAAATAATATGAATTATTTTTACTAATTTAATTTTTAAAATGTTTTGAAACATTTACAATTGATGTTTAATTTGTTAGCCGGTTTACTTGCATATATATGCATGAATTTAAGTTTCAAAAACAAATTATTTAGTTTAACTATATAAATTATTCAAGAAATACACGTATTAATCATATTAATTCCATAAAATTTAAAGATTTTTATTCTTAAAACTACGAATTGGTTTGAAATTTATACATATTTAAATATATAAAACAATTTAATTGTTCTTAATGTAATTCAACTAAGTTGAACTAAGACTAATCTGTACATACAACTCTCTAGAATCTATAACTTATTACTTCCATGTTAATTCGAATTATTTACAATTATTTATAACATGTGGCGAATCACTCCTTCTACTCGACTCTTGTGCCATAACTGAGTCAAATACAACTAACTAAAAGTCAATAACCTAATCAAGGATACACCAATCAAGTCTTACACAACTATTTATTTATCAATTTTGTAACATAACGTCTAAGGAATAGTTACTCTCCTTGGTGACCCCTTGATTAATTCACCTATTCGACTATTATTAAACTCTTACCCAAACCCCTCCTGTTGAGGTTTTCTTGATTTCTCAAATCTCTCTTCTGCGACCATTATCACCCGTAACAACTATTGATATCATCCATCAATTGTAAGGCATACTCTCAGCGCTAGTCCCACTTGTCCTCTATCCTGCAAATTTCCTTTTTCTTATATACCGTCATATGTAGCTCATTTCACTTTATTTCTATCTGCCTCTAATTAACATAATCACGTTTCATTTGGGTTGGGAAGAAATTGTTATTTCATGCAATCAATCTCGATTAAAGTCTCCAAGGTTAGTGAAGAGAAAATCGCGAATAGCCCATCACAAACAAAACAGCTTCAATTCAACTATTACAAAAGGACAACACAGTAGCAAAAAAAGCATTGAAAGGGAAAACAAAAACAGATGTAATCATATTTTTTTATTTTAGAAACGCTCCTTTAATAATGCACTTTTCTAGTTTTTATATTTAAAAGCACTTATCGACATTTGAAAAAAAAATTAGTAAGACATTTCTCTGCTCCGAAATTATTTTTTGTCGCAAAGAAAAGCATTCTAGTAAAAGAATCTTTCATAACTTACAAATGAAAAATAATAAAATCAGTATTATTTACTATAATTTTCCAAATGATAAATAAATTAACTTAAATGAGAAAAATTAAATATGAAAATAATCTCTCATTAATATTATTTTTATCATGAATGTTTAACGTGACAAGAGAAATTTAATTATACCCTAAGGAAACTACAAGTCCTCCTAAAGAAAAAAAGGAAGAAAAGAAAATCGCTTGGAAGTTCGGACGTGGTGGTAACAATCAAGAAGGCTGGTCAGTTCGCCCGGCTCCAAATAGTGGATATCCCCTTTGGAAGAAAGATGCGCCATCATCTAATGGAGCTGCACCTCAGGTAGATCAAGGTGTCGACGCGAACAGTAAGAAAAACGGTGATCAACAAGCCTACATCGTATGGAATGGGGCTAACGGATGGAATTTGAGTAAGTTAACAGTAGGATGATTCTTAAAATTAAAATTTGGGCTTGGTGATTCAGACGTTTCATTTAGTAAGCTTTGCAAATGCACAATTCATCTAAGTTTTTGGTTTGGAAGTTGATTAATCTCAATTAAAAACTTGAAACTTAACTCAAAATAATTATGTTAAATTATTATATGTATGAATATTTAATTCACGTATCATTTCAGAGATAAAACTGAATTTCTTTCTCTTGCATCAAAATTGATGAAATACATTTTACTACTTTCTTTTCTTCTTTTTTTTATGAAGATAACCTTTAACTAAATTTTTTCATTAAGTATTCTAATGAAACACTTTATCCAAACTGAGTTTTGGACATAAAAATGGTGTTATTATATACCAGTTATAGTTCTTTAAAGGCCCAAGAATTTTCTCTAATTAACTAGTACATAAATCTTATCCATTAGTGAGCTAAATTATACTGATAATTACTAAGCATAATTTTTGTTTTATTAGTTGCTTGTTTTCTGAAACTATTTTTGTCAGCGAATTATTTTTTTATCTCTTTTAATTACTGAGCATTGAATGTCAATAATAAATCGTTTTTAATATGTATATATGTTTTTAAAAATGAAAAGCAATTCATATTATAATTCGTTAATATATCATTAAAAACTACATTTGCCTTCCTTTTTTTTTCTATTACTGAGCTAAGTAAATTATTTTTTTTGTAAAGCTACAAGTCATGTGTGTTGTATACACACACAACTTCACTATTCATTAATTTATTCGAAATCATTACTATCGAATGATTCTTTTATTTTCGAATTATTGTCTTTTGCAGAAACACATTCTAATGTTTTTCATAAAAAATTTAGATGGAGCTCCTGAAGGCTGGGCACCTGGAGGAACAGCTCAAGCTAATGGTGGTTGGGCTCCTGATACTTCTGTGGGAGGATCTGCAGGTGCTGGTGGCTGGAATGCAGGTGGTTGGGTAGAAGACCAACCAGCAGACGAGGAAGAAGTACAGGAAGGTTGGGTCGAAGATGAACCTGCTCCAGAGGGCAATGTGGAAGGTGGCTGGGCTCCTCAAGGTGGTGGCCCTCAACAAACTGGATGGACTGCACCAAACGGAAATACTGCTAGTAGTGGACCTCAACAAGCTGGATGGAATGCACCAAATGGAAATGCTGGAGGTTGGACCAATGGACCACCTCAGGCTCCAGTTGTAAATGCACCACAACCTAATGGTTGGGCTCCTCAACCAAATGCACCTCAAGCAAATGGATGGAATGCAGGTCCTATTCAGCAAGACAATGATGGTGGTGGCTGGGTAGCTCCTCAGCACGGAGGAAATGGATGGGCTCCTCAACAAGCAGGCAATGTACAACCTGGTGCCCCACCACCAGCAGGAATTAATGGGTGGAATGCTGGTCCTCCTGAAGTAGAAAATAATGGATGGAATCAGAATGCTGATGGTTGGGCAGCTCCAGCAGCAAATAATGGATGGAGCAATGGTGCTCCAGCAGGTAATGAAGGTGGCTGGAATAATGGACAATCAAATGCTGGTGGCTGGAGTAATGGACTACAAGATGCAGGATTATCTTGGAAGGTATATAATGAGGATACAAAGACTATGGAAAACTTGGACGATAATTCAGGCTGGAAAGTAGTTGGAGATGGTGGTACTGATGGATGGAAACTAGTGGATGAAAAGGGTAACGTAGAATGGAAAATCGAGAATGTTAATGGTGAATGGAAAGTAACTAGTGCCGATGAGCTTCCAACTGTTGACAATTCTACAGCACCTATAACTGATGTTACAAATGCTACATCAGAGGCTACAAATACGACTTCTGAAGAGGCAACAGCCACAACTCCTGCACCTACTGGAGGTTGGGATGATGATAAACAGGGAAGATATATTGTATGGAAATTTTCGGAAGATGGAAAAGGTGAGGCGCGTGTATACGGTGGAGGTGGAGCTGAGCCTGAAGTTTGGAGTGTTGGAGACAATAATCAATATTGGAAAGAAACAATGGGTATAAAATCGAATGATAATAATGGACAAGGGGGGAATTCAGGGTGGAACACAAATGGAGCAGTTTGGCAAAATGAAGGAGGTTGGCAAGATACCTATCAACCGGGATCAGATTCCTGGCAGAATGGAGGAGCAAATGCTCCTCAACAACAAAATAATGGATGGAAAAATGGTGGTGGTGCAGTATCTCCTCAAGTAGCAGGAAATGGTTGGCAAGCTGGAGGTGCAGCAGCTCCGGCAGGTGTAAGTTGGAAAACAGGTGCAAATGCCGCTCCTAAACCTGACAATGGAAGAGGATGGAAAACAGGAAATGGAGCTCAGCAAGGCGGTGGAAACGGCTGGCAACAAAAAGCACCTATTACGAAACCTCAAACAACTACCTGGTCTAATATAGGGTCTATTCCACAACAAAATGGTGGATGGCAAAATCAACAACCTCAGTCAGCTGGGGCATGGGGTGGAGGAAACACGCCTCCTCAAACACCAGGAAGTTGGCAAAATGGAGGTCCCGTTAATCAACCCGCGAATGGTGGATGGAAAGATTCAAATGTAGGTCCTCAAACTGGGTGGCAGAATAGTGCAACTGCCCCTCAGACAAATGGAGGATGGGCAGCAGGAGCAAATGGAAGAAAAGGGCGAACAAAAGGCCGCTGGAGAAATTCTTCCTCTAGAGGTAGAAGCTCAAATGGATGGCAACCAAATAAACAAGCAAATGCGAAGAAAAACGGTGCAAGAGGATCGTGGAATAATAGAGATAGAACATCAACTTGGATTCAAGGAAATGGAGGAGCAACATCAACAACTTGGAATACTGGACCATCTCCAAGTGCAGCACCTGCTATCAATACCAATCCCACAAATGCAGCTGGCTGGCAAAATAATGGAAATAAAGCTGGAGTATCAGGTGGTTGGCCTGCTAATGGTAAGAATGGTCAGACTGTTCCTTACATAATTGTTATTAAAACTGCTGATGGAACTGCTCCAGCACAAGGATTGTCTAATTCTTGGTCAAATGGCGGCAGTCCCACAAATGCAAAGAAAAATAGAAATGGAAATGGTAATAAACCAAGAAATAATCGTCGAAGTAGTGGATGGAAAATGAACAGAGCAGGCAGTAGTGGCTGGCAGTGGAATCCACAAGGAGGAAGTGAAGGCTGGAAATGGATGGATGGATGGATGGGCTCCGGCGGTGGATTTGGTGGATGGATGGGTGATAAAGATACTATGTACAGTGGCTGGAGGCCCACAAAGACAAATGGAGCAGCCTCAGGAAAATCACCTAATCAGAGAATAGGAGGAGCTCCTAAAGGTAATAAGAAAAGTGGAAGTAAAATGGTCTTTGTTTTTGGTACAAAAAGAAATTCGTCTGGTGGATGGACGAAACCCAACGGACGAAAGAAGGGTAAGCAGGTTATTATACTAGATTACACAACAGCAGGCAAGAAAGCTCCTAAAGGTGAAGATGGCATGAAAAAGGATATTGAATCAGTAATTAAAGCTCTCAAATCAGGCAAACCATCCAGTATTCAGGGATCGACGATATGGAAACAAGGACCACAGGCTACAAACCAGCAACAATGGGGTGGATAATTTTAAATGAGCTTTCGTAATTGTCCGTGTTATGTAGTTTTTAACAAGCAATAATCATTCATGATTTTCACAAGATTAATTCTAAATTTCAGAATTGAAATTTAGCGAACATCTTGAATGCATATGAATATAGCGTCAGTTCCTTCGCAATTGGTGATCTATGTTACTTATCATGCTGCATATTCATTTAAAATGCTATGTGTGAAAAAATATGGTTTTATTATAAAGAAAAAAAGTAAAAAATTTTGTGTGATTATGAAAGTCGTCGCAGAAAATGGTTTTCAACCTGCTTACTTTTGTGAATACCTCGCTTATAGCTTCATTTTGTAAGAGAACTGGTGCTGTGCGAATCTCAAATGTGTTCCTGAAACTCTTAGTGCTCTCATTGACTGCTTGCAAATACATCAGACGTCATTGAAATGGTTCCTGTTTATTACAAAAAAAACGCAATACCAAAATGTGATATGATTTTTTTTTTCATTCTTGTGTAGTGTACAGTTATATACTTCTTTTCTGGGTTATTGTAATTCATTAATATCGTGAATTGTATTATGTGTAAATAAATTGGTTTTTAATTTTGCTACATATTTTGTAATACTTTAGTTGATTTTAATTTGGTCAATTTAATTTTGAATGGTTACATCTAAATATTTTGGAAGTATTATTTAAATTATTTTATTAATGTAATAGCAAAGAGAGAAAATGTGTCTTTTATTCCACAGTATATATCCAAAATTTTACTACCAGAGAAAAATAAGCAATTTTAAGAGTTTTTTTGGCTTGTGAAATACATATGATATATGAGAATAAACGACACCTATCATGTATTTGAAACATGATAGTTAAATAAAACGTAGGCAATATTAAATTAGTTGAAAAGGAATGGTGTTAGAAGTGTAAAATTGATAGCATGATTCGAGATACTACATTACTTTGTATAAATTTTATAAAATCAAGAAAAAAAATGCATATAACAAATGTTAAAAGCTAGAATTTAAAAGTTTTTTTCTTAGCCATAATACTTAGTTAGAATAAATTTCTCGATAGTACTAAAAGTGAAAGTTCGACTACTTTTTTTTATGTGCTTACGAAGAACTAACAGAATTGATCATTAACAATGCATTAAATAAGAAATATTTCTTATTGTGTAAATCACATTTTTGAGGCAGGAATTCTTTTTCAGTTCTGAACAAAATAAATTGATATAAATTCACCGACTTAGTTTAAACTTCAGAAGGATAGAAAGATAACAACATACATTCGAATCTTTAAAAAACAGTTGCTTCAAATTTTATATATAATCAATTAGATTAGAAATAATACTTAATATAATTTTCTGAAATTTTTTGAATATTTAGATAATGTAAAAAGCAAATTTTACTTAATTACTAAAGAAGTCCTAGTCCGTTGTCTTAGAGAAACTATTAACAGATCATATTTATAAAGTATGTAAAAGATGTGTCGCACATGTAGCTATTCAAAATAAGCCCATTTTCATGGATTACCTGTTGATCTCTAAATAAAATTTATGATACTTATAAATTTAATGTAAAATTCATAAGAGAGATAATCATTGAATATAATCCAAGCGGAATTTTCTTAAGAAAAATATTTTGTTTTATTTGCTATAGAATGGCTTAAGTTTTCACCAGTCAAAATAAAAGGAACAGATGAAAAGATTTTAAAAAAATTAAAATCAGTAACACTTTTTTATTTATGATAAGATTTAAATTATGCTACAGTAAAAGCGTTGAATGCGTATTTTCTTAGATTTTAAAACTACTAATAACAAGTAAGAAATCACATTTTCAATGTAAAAAATTGCATCATTTTTAACACACCATAAATGGTTCAATTAAAAATATATAATATTTTTTTTAAATAAGGAATAATTTGTGTCATGTCTAGAGTATCATAATACATTTAAAGATATGTTGTAAATTATGAAAAAATAAAATTCTTTCTAGCGTGTTCTAAAGATGATAATATAAGAAATTGATATGAAACGCATGTGTAAATAATAAAATAGTTCACTGGGTCTTAAAATTTAATTAACATTACGGCTATTGTAAAAAGATTATTAATTCAAAAAAAATACTAAAATAAAGGACAATGAAACTTAATATTTATTTGTATTTTTTTTTAAAACATTACAATAAGAAAAATATAAATACTTTTTTTTTAATTTAAAATTAGCTCTGATGAGAAAATAACATTTATGTAAAAATACAATTTTCTCTTTTTAAATTCCTTAGATTCAACTAATTCCATGAAAGACAATCAAGTTTCCTGTTATAAACTAACATAACAATAAGATACACTCATTAACATATGTTGTGTATATAATACAGTTATATATATATATATTCCAGAACACTCTTTTTAATTTTTTCCCCATCGGTTTAATTTAACTTTGATTTAGTGGCAAGATTATAGAGAAGAATGTTTTTGATTTTTTTTTCTTTTCATCCTTGATATTGTCCGATATTTAGGTCTGAGAATGTATAGTTGTAATGGACTAATATGCTCTCAATGAAATACGAACAGGTATCACATTTAATTTCACATCTTACTTTGAAAAAAAAAATGGTAGTTTGTTATTTTATTTTACAAGTTCATTATTTTTTTCAAAAAAAGGGGAGGAAAGTAATGGAATACGAGAAGATTATTAGAAGCTGTAGGAATACACATATCAATAAATCATTTTATTATCTTCGAGTCTTAAAAATAGCAAAATTGTTTGTTTATCTACAGAAAATTGAAAGGTATGGGTTTTTTTAAAGAAATAATATATAAATGCTTCTTAAACTCGAATGTAACAAAATTTCTTAAAACACAGTTATTACATGCGTATAATTACATTAAATATTCCATTTTTCGTTTTCTTCTGAACTTAAAGTTAATTCCACTTCTTATAAAAACTGCCTAATAAAATTAATCTTAACAATATCTGTTTTTGATGCATTATTATTATTCGGGAGAAACCCCCTGATTCATTTGATATAATTTGATTAATCGTACTAATTAATAGATATCACTTTAATTACTTTTCTTATTGAAGGTCACACTTCTAAAATTAGCTCTTCTGAAACTATTGATATTTATTTCAATATTACATAAAAATATTAACACATAATACATTATAGAGATATATTAACTGATTAAAAGCATCCATCTAAAACCACAACTGATATTCTCAACATTTCATTGAAAAGAATGTTTTAAATCTTGCTAGCTGCATTGCCATAATAAGGTAGTTGAAGAAATTATAGCTAACAATCGAAAACGGAATTCTAGAGGAATTACGTTATTTTATAATATACTAACTGGAGCACCTGTTCTTTGAACGAGTAAATTTTTAAAATAAAATCGTGATGAATAAACTGTTCGGAAGCAAAAACCGTCCATACAGTTATAATCTCTCTGTGTGTATAACGTAATATGAACCAGAACTAAACGTAATTAAATCGTTAAACTTCCTTAGTGAAGGAGAAAAAACTTATTCACTGAGTGTGTAGTTAAAAATTTATATAAATTCCCTTTTCTAATATTTTTCTAGTTCATCTTTTTAAATCATAAAAACATCTCTAAAATTTTGGGGGGAGTAGTTTAATTAAAGATGAGTATTTGCATAAAGAAGTAGCACAAATATTATTTTTAATGTGTTTTCTTTTACTCACATTGTAACTACGTCTGGGTCAAAACTTTAAAGCTTTTTCTCACATCTTATGTATTTCTTTAAAGCTTTTTTAAAGAGCTCAGTTGAGCTCAAATTTTCTGTACACGATTCTTTTGGGTGACAATACGATAGTTTAATTATAATTAATAAAAATTAATTGATTAAAACAATTATTTAAGAAATTAAATTTCATGCCAAGTTTCTAGCCAAGTCATCAAGTGGTCTCCAAATCCGTTCCCAAGTTGAAGGGGTCATTAATTAAACTCTCTTTTGTGTTAATTGGTGACATCTCTGAAATCCATCTTTTCCTTTATAAGAGAAGCGTTGCAGGGAAACATCAACTCGTGTTTGTAACATAGATTCCCATCTTCAAGACAGGTGATTGTTACTTAAAATTTAAGGAATAAAAAAATTATGTTATGTAAAAGTGTGAAGTTAGGAAGAAAACCTATGTTTAAAAAACTCGTTTTTTATCGGTGTTATGTTATTATTTCTACTAGATTTGATCTTTGACATAAACTAATGTGACTTCAGTATTTTGTAACTAATTTCAAAAATTTATATTGCATCAAAAAACTCTTATGGCCGCCGGCTTGCGGACGGTGTTATTTTTGTTGAAATGTGAGTTCGAGTCCTGCTACCACAATAAACCCTCCGTGAAGCAGAGATGCTGTAGTTAATTTTGTCTAGGTCCCAAACCTTCTCATTGGCATGGTGTGGAAGTTTTAAGGGGGAAGTGCAAAATTAGGAGTCGTTCTCACCACTTGACTGAGGTTCAAAATTACGAGACCCATCGCCAACAACCCTCGTGTTATTTCAAGGGATGATATTAATAAACAATGAATAATAAACGTATCTTAGATATTTGGTGTGATACGGTCAAAGGTGTTGATTTAAACAAAGGAAAGACAAGAAGAATTTCAAACTTATGTATATTAGTTATTTACGAAACCCTTATTGAAGCTCTTGATAGTTCCTGTCGTTGAATCATATTAAATAGACAAAATCTTTAAAAACATATTTCATACTTGTTTCACCTTATAAATAATAATACAAAATTTAAGTGTTTTCTTACTTATTTTATTAGTATTCTTTTTTAAAAAAAACTTTCGATCAAAAAAATACTCACTTAAAACAAATTAATTTTGTGCTGATTTTTTCAAATAAAATACAAATGGGTCGTTGAACAATCTGTTATACGGTTACATAGAATTACGTTTAAACAGCAAATAAATCATTATAAATGAAACAATGAAAAAATGGAGTAAACAAATCAGGAAAAGTTATTTTTATAAAAATTATTTTATTATTAAAACTATTTTAACTGATAATCAAGAATTATAAGACTCTTGATTTTGTAAAGAACTTTATCCTATAAAGATTTTTATTCATAATTAGAAGTTATATAATTATTACATGCACTTGAGCTGAAGAAAGGAAACAAAAGTATTACATATATTATTTTTCGAATTCTTTCAATTTATGAATTTCAATAGTCGTAGGGAAGAAATGGTGGAGGGGCATTAAAAGTATTACATTCACACATCTAAAATTACAGTTGCAGTTGTAACACCTCCCCATCCTTATTGAAATTTGCAAACATTGTAAAGTTTAATGAAATAGTCAAGATCACAATTCCAATTGAAGAGACTAAAGCGTAACACTGTTAGGTTTATTCTAAGACTATACAAGATTACTCTATCTCAAATAACTCTCAACGCGCCTGAATTCTGCCTTAGAATAAAACATTAAGGTTCTTGCTTACCAACTCACCTATTTCGAGTGAGTCACTTTCTCGAATACAGCAGGTTCGTTTTCTTTTAAGATTTACTCAAAAATGGAACAGTTGCTGATCGATTTTAATCTAGGAAGATCATCTCTTGCGGTTCATTTTATTTTCTAACTTACTAACATCTAACGACTATGCACTATCAGCTATCTACTTTCGTTTTTAATTCTATTTCGATTATACATCCCTTAACTAAATCAGCACGCTACACATCTTATCTTCATCTAATTTGCTTGAACGGGTCTCTTTTTATTGAAAAGGAATTAGGATTTTAAATATAAAATCTGGTAGTTAACAAAGAAATTAGTCAAGGGAACGTTGCACTATGTTGCAAACTATAGATTACAATATTGATTTCAAGAAGAAGAGTCGATGTCTTTCTTTAAAAGTGTAATGTGTAATTTTTATTTTCAAGAAGGGGTTAGTATGCCAAAAATAGGCTGGAAACTTTAGTTCTAAATAGCATTCTAACAGTAAACCAACTATAGACAACTTATCATTATATACTGCTTAATAAATGCTTTCTAAATGCTGGAATAATTTAGAAATATTTACGCAAAACTTCTTTTAAAGATTGATCGCAGTTAATAATAATCATAAGAGAAGTGTGTCAAATAATTGACAGTTTAAATGTTTTCCCTATAACTTTAAATAATTATAGAAATTAAAACGAACTTATATTTCAGATCATTAGTAAATAAATGACTGCATGTAATAAACCGAAGACGTACGCTCATCAGCAACAAAAAAAATTTCGCTCAGAAGCAAAGTCCGTAAATGCAAGTTAAGAAATTGTTTCATATTATTGATTAAAGTGTTAGCCACTTTGTGTGATGTTGACTAACCATGATGTTGACAAACACGTGACTTGTGCCATTGAGGATCTTTTAAAAGTTTCGCCTGATGCTCGTAATTTTGACTCTAACCAGAGCGTTTGGGTTTAATTTATCGTTATCAAAATTAAGAACTTTGAGAAGCATCGCATCATAAGATTGGAGAAAGGTTGTCAGATTGCGCGTTATATTGGTCGAGCAGATTTTACAGTTTCACGCTGTTGGCTGAATTGAGTACAAGGAAGTTATTGCTTACTATAAGTGAGCTCAGGGTGAGCTACAAGAACTACAAGTGGGAAGACCGAAGAATTGACCGGCAGATATAAGACACACCAATTGCTTCAATTCTGTACATTATGAGAACAGTGATGCTCTGTCTGCATCATTCTGTAAGTGCCCATACCATTAGCAGACAACTGCAGGCTTCTGGATTACTTGCACGGGTGCCATTACTGAGAATGCCATTGACACCACAGCGACTTCTCCAAATATTGCAATTGTGCCACGAAAGAGCATCACGGATCCAGGCGGAATGCCATTGGGTCGTCTTTAGTGATGAGTCTCTCTTTTGTGGTGGATGATAACCGCCCTCGAGTGAGAGGAAGCCCGGTCAGCACCATTATGAACGATATGTTGTCACTCTTCATACATCCCATCAGGGTGTAAGTGTATGGGTATGATTCTGTAAGATCCCCGATCACTGTCGGTCTTCATAAGAGTCGCTTTGACGTCCCAAAGATGCGTTAGTGAGGTACTTCGCCAGCTGGATTTTCCTCCGCCCATCCAAGTCCTCTATTTCAACAAGACAATACTTGTGTTTTTATCGCTGCCATCTCAAGAGCTTGTCTAGCAACTGTAGACATGATAATCCAGCAGCATTGCTGGATCTGTAGCTAACAGAACATTTATTGTATTATATTGGCCACTATGACTCCAGCTCTACCACAGAATTTAAAAAAATCTACATGCAAAAGTTAAATCTGCGTATGATGAGTTGAATAAAGACACTGGAAAGAGCGTCTACAAATCCATGCTATGATATGTCTTTAGAAATAATCGTGCCTAACATCCTTTTGAGAATTATAACGATTTTGAATCTTGACCAAAATATTGTGTTATACTCTCACTCAGGTTTAATCATTTCTTGTAGTCAGTGAGAGAGAAGTTTAACTCACTTTCAAATATCATTTGGAATTGACTATTCCTTCTAAGTGTAACTTTTTTTTTTCATGATCAGTGAATTATTTTTATAATTAATGTACAGGGGGGTTATAATTAAAGTGACCCTATTTAGACACCTGTAGAACCCGTTCTGATTACCGGATTTAGATAGTATATACGTTGTACGGACTATGGGGGAAAGATTTCTTCAATAAAAAATAATTCACATTTTGACCACCAGATGACGCTTTTTAAAATTCCTTATACAAATTAGTCAAACGTATAAAGAGACTTGCAATCAGAGCCAGAAAATCATTCTGCATGTCTTTGTCATCTTTAATCATGTCCTTACAAATGATAAGTTTAGTTTTAGTTTTTTTATTAACGTCGCATTAGAAGCAACACGAGGGCTATTGGCAACGGACTTCATAATTTTGAACCACGGTCATGTGACGAGGACGATACCTGAGCTGGCACCCCCCCCTCTCCTAACATCCACACCACGCCAACGGGAGGACTTTGGACCTCGACAGATTTAATGTGCATCAGCCCCGGCTACACGGCGGGTCTTTGGACGCCAAGGATCGAACCCACGACTGAACGAAAACCTCAACCCACGAATCCAAAACCTTGACCATTAGGCTACCGCAGCCACCTTACAAATGATAAATCGAGCTTTATTGGTAATATTGCTTTATCAGAATGGCAGCAATAGCTTAGCTATACTGCGTGAATATCGTCATTTCAAGGGATTGCGAAAAGGGCCCACGTCTGAGAATGGTTTGAAGAAGATGATTATGAAATTTGTAGAGAGTGTGAACTTGGATTACTGCCAGGAAGAAGGCGAAAATTGTGTGGTTGAAATGAAACTATCGAAGAAGTTGCTACTGCTGTGGTTGAAAGAGCCTCTAGTTTCAGCTATTCTTCAGTAAGTGCTCGAACGATGTCACGAGAATTGGTGATTCCGTGGTCGACAGTATGAACAATTCTGCGATCCTGTTTAAAATGGTATCTTTATAAGATCCACGTCGTGAAAATTCTTCTACCCCGAAACCACCACACACGCTCTGATTTTGCTTGCTGATTTTTGACGAGAATTGAAGTTGATGATTTATGGCCTTGGAAAATTCTATGATCAGGTGAGGCACACTTTTCTTTAGCTGGAACCGGGAATAATCAAAATTGCCGCACATGGGATGCTTCACCTCCTAATGTGTTGACTGCATGGTGTAGATTTACAGCTGATTTTACACTCGGGTCGTTTTTCTTTGAGACTCACTCCTCAAGGTCCTAAAACGTGCTCTGTCACGAGTGCATAGAACAGTGAACTCCTTCGACAGCAAGAGCCTTCATTCCTGCTTTACAGAAACGGTTGTATTTTCAGACCACTGTCTTCATTCAGGATGGGGCAACTCCCCACATTGGGCGCCAAGTCAAAGTACTGCTTCGAGCTAACTTTGGCGAGAATCGTGTAATATCCAAAGTAATATTCATATAATATGTCTGGCCTCCTCATCAACCCGACTTAAATCCCTGCGATTTCAGGTTGTGGGGATTCCTAAAAGACCGTGTTTATTGAGGAGGAATCAGGACTTTATCTGAGTTGAAAGCCTGCATTAAACGCCATGTTGCTGGAATCCCGCGAGTTTCTTCGCGCTACCATTGAATATGCTATTATGCGCTTTCAACACGTAATTTATGTCAATGGAACACTTGTTGAGCCCATTCTGCAAATGAATAAATTTTAATGATTCTAACAGATTTTTTTGTCCTTCTGTAGGCATCTCAATTTCCTCTAGAGGTCAAAGTTTGAACTAATGTTATTGCAGAAATAGTTTTCCCATTGTTCATATAATGTATATACTAGGTTTCATCAAAATTCAATAAGTAGGACGAGTTCTATAGGGGTCTGAATAGTGTCACCTTAATTATAAATACCCTGTACTAAAAGGATCACAGACTCTAAGATTACACTATGGCGATTAATGAAAATTTGCATACAAATATAATTTTCAAACAAGAAAATTTTGAAGCACAATCAGATTCTTATAAGAACATAAAATTTAATGAAAGAAATTCAGAAATAATTTAAGGATTTTTATATTTTGTTTGAAATTTGAGTTGTGTTATATCCCTGAGATATTTATAAGAATCGTGATTGGTTATTCGAAAAAATTTACTGTCTTCTATTTTTTGAAAAATAATATGTGAAAATTTTAAAAAAAACAACTCTTTTAAAATACTTATTTATCATAGAGTAATATTATTGAAAACACAGATACTTATTTATCATAGAGTAATATTATTGAAAACAAAAATAAATTTCTAATTTATTATTCATAATTAATTAGAAATTATGTTGCTCTAAAGCGAAGGTTCCCAACCTTTATAGATCAACTGCCCCCTTTTCGGAAAAAAATTTATTCACAACCACTTTTTCAGAAATACTTCAAATCGGTCATGTTACAAATAGTTTTCCAATTTTTTCACTCTTTCAAATACAATTAATTCTATGCAATGATCTAGCTTTGAGAATAAAAGTGGTAAATTCGATAGGATTAACATTATGTTCGGATAGTCATGAAGATATGTTGATGGGAGCCTTAATTCCGTCATGACGTGTGCAAATTTGAAAAATATAAACTTTCTTGATCCAGTCGGAACATAACGCTTACAAACCGTGTTGCTGCATGTGATACCACTGCGCATGCTACGACTCGTTCCTGCATTTGCCATAGAAGTATTAGAAAAACAAAGATATAATGTACCATTACTTATTTTTAATATGCCCTGGTCTTATTTAAAAGACTTTAAGAACTATTTGTTGAAACATGTGTTCGATGATTTTTTTCAATAATACGACCTTTTTAGCGTGTTCTTACGCGTATTACCCAGGAGGTATTACCCGAGTATTGATCAGAAGACGAGAAAGGCGCCTGAGCTGGAACCTTTCTCTGCTAACTTTCATGCTACTCCTCTAAATAGAGTCTCAGTTGAGCTTATTGTGCAGTAGCCATCATTATTCCATACATGGAGTCTTTAGTGGAACCAGGACTCGAACACTCTAAGAGATTTGAACATCACCGTTAGTGTAGTTAAATATATGGATAACTAGGCTTTCTCGTTTCTTTTTATCATGATCAATTACTTGTTATTTATGATGTGTTTCGAGTGAATCTTTAACCAGATACATGTTAATTATACTAACTTTATACTAAATTTTCTTTTTGTTACATATAATAAATAGTAACAGAACATCTTGTTTTATATTCTTTTGTTTAGAGTTGTTTTAAATACCACTCATACACTTGCGAAAAGTACATTAGACATCTAATGGACTTTTACAAGTGCCATAGATATTTATAGTAAATAGGCGTTGCATAAGGGATGGCCGCTGTAACCTAGTGGGCATGGTCGTGGACTATATCCGGTGGTTCTCGTCGAGTCGTGGGTTCGAGTCTTGGTGCCACATAATTCCAACCCTTTAACGAGATTAATGCCTGCTTTATCTCTCGAGGCTCAAAATCCTACAGTTGGTGTGGTGTGAAAGTTTGGAGAGGGAGGTCCCAGCTCAGATGTCCTCGTCACTTGAACGAGGTTCAAAATTACGAGATTCGTCGCCAATAGCCCAAGTGTTGCTTCTAGTGCGACGTTTATAAAACCAATTAATCAATTAGCGTTTCATAAGTGATTAAGAGACTCATAATTTAATCTAAGTACTGAAACCCTATACATTTTTACACAGATCGACAAAAATTTCCCCACACCAGTTTACATGAAAAAAAAAAATATTATTTCAGTACAAGAGTTTCACAAAAAATCACGTTTGCATGGGGCTCATAAAAATATGTTGCTAGAAAAGAAGAACAATACCAATGCCTTCCCGTTATGTTTGAAGTTTAACAAATGTACGCATTACATGAAAAAATTGCTGTGTAAATTTATGTGGAGTGAAGGGAGGGAATCGGATTGCTCTGCTAATGCACGCAATTCTAAGCTTCTTTTCTTTTCAAAAACAATTGCATACCCTTTATTTAAGTGTTCAAATTATTTTAAGTCCGACACCTTAACACTACCCGCTGTTTTTTCTAAGTACCTCACGGATTGAACGTAAATAATCCTACGAAGGAAAGGAAAGAAAAAAGGGCATTCCACGTAATAATAACAAAATCGCGTCTGTCATTTTTTTTACAGGTCCGAGTTCATCATGAATATAAATTCCACGAAGGAATCCTTTGTAGCACCGAGAACCTCTTGATCCCGATACCATAGCAGCGTGTCGGATCTTCCTTTGTGGCGAGTTATGGCAGTCAGATTCCCAGCAAGTCACTCCGCATTCTGAGCTAGGCGTGACGGGGCGTGTACAAGGTCCAAGTCGCTGCATCTCGTACGGGATTCCACTGATGGTGGCATAAAAGTGAATATAACCACTAGACGCAGCAGATTCATGGTGTCTCCTGCAGTTGTGCCTTCTTGAGTGTGGATAATGGCTAAGGTAAGTATCTACACCATCAATGGTCTTCACAATGTGGATTACTTTCACTGCTTACAGATATTTTCATCAAAGATGAGTTGCATAGTTACTTCCACTTAAATATTTATTATTTCTCGAAGTGATATACATATAAAGATAGTTTCACGAACATAGGTAGTCGCTTAACAAAAATCACCTATCAATTTACAGAAGATGTTGTTCAAAATACTTTGCTTGGAAAATGAAGATATTTTGATTTGATAATGTCTTCAATTACAGTCCATCTATTTTTTAAAACAAACTTTAAAACGACTTACTATAAAATATTTAAATAGATAATTTGTTCATGAGTTAGCTTTAATCTGACATAGTTAACATTTATCGATCATTCTTAAGCTTTAATGCTAATTATTGTCAGTAGATAGTTCTACGGGGAATTGGTTTAGATTTGCTTTAAAATCATCAGAATTTTCATCTTTAAGATTTCACGCAAGGCGCTAAAAGTATTCTCATTTATTAGCTGCTGCAAATGTTTGTTTGTTTATAAATTTCTTTATTTCCAGCTTATACTATGTTACCGCAGCAGTATTAACCATATTAATTAAGGTAATAAAAAAAGAAAATTTGGCAACCGCATTTAAAAAAATATTTTTCAAAAAGCTGTAAAAAGGGTAATTTGCACAAGCATTTTAAGCACCTTTAAAAACTTTCAACTTAAAGCAACAACTTTAAGGACTCATACTTCTTAGCTACATTAAAATATAATAGCAACAGAGTAAGACTTTGTTAAAAAATTTCATCTCTACTTGAAATTAATGTAAAATATTTTTATTGTGATAGTATTTCAACTTTGCATAGTATTTAAACTATTATGTTTTTCGTAAATGTTCTAATTTCTATCAGATTCAAAGATCGATATCAGTTTGTAAGCTATTCATTCATCAAAGAAAAAAAAATCTGTATACTGTCTAAAAGGTGATTGTGATGTTATTAATGAATTGCTTTCACTTGTAATTGAATGAATGAAATATTTATTATGGATGTAAATTACATGGATATTTGCATAGGTATGGCTTACATATCTGTTAACATAGATATCTAATTACCTAATCTGTTTTAAGGTATTAAAATGTTGACAATCTGTTTTAGCCACACAAGGGGTTATTGTTTTAGTTGGATCAATTTTGGTGTCCCGTATCACTTTTCGCGCACAAGATGACTTTTCAATTTCTTATCGTTTGTTTCAATTTTAATTATACGTAGCTTAAATATATTCAATTTAATAATTTATCGTTTGCTTTAATTTTAATATCGATAATGTTTACTATTGTCTATTTCTCGATATTTCATCGTGTTCTTCAATTCTTATATTTAATTGAGTAATTTAATTATAATTATTAAAAAAGCACATTTTGGGGGGCTAAATCTGTTCTTTGCAAAACTTTGCGTAGAACTTTCTTAATTTTTTTTTTTTTTTTTTTTTTTGTTTATGATAAGGGAAAGACACATTATTTAGGGTGTGACATCTACATTTCTTTTTTACTGTAAGCAATTCAGAACCTTAAAACTTGTTTTTATTTATGTCTATTTAAAATGTATTTCATATCTACATTATATTTTTAATTAGGGAAAAATTCACTGAAAATATTATAGTAATTTTAAGACCATTGAAACTTATTTCGTTATTTTTCAAAACGTCACGATTCTCAAATAATTTTTCAATATATAAATCAAGAATTGTGATCTACCAATTTATCATTAAACACAGAATTTTCATTCAATGTCTAACTTTTAAATACCTAATCTGCAATAAGGTATCAAATCCTTTTTGCAAAAGTGTTGTGTTTTAGAATTCTATTTGTGAAATACATTTAAATCGGCACTAAATATAAGCAAATCGTAATAGTTATAAAATGTTACTTTCGTAATAGTTATAAATATTGTGTGTCTAAGCAAGCATTTCAATATATAGAATTAATATTGAAAAACTGGGGAAAAAATGCATGCATATTATATTTACATTCGTCTTTCTCGCATTCTAATGTTTCGGCTTTTATTTCATTACATTGTTAATATTGAAACTTAAATATTTTATCAGTAATGTATTATAAATAATTAATCTAATTTCGCAGTAATAAATAAAATCATATATATTATAAATTAATTAATTAAAATAAAAAATTAGGTGATTTTAATCCATTAATTATATCTTTTGTAATTAAATTAGCATCATTAACTTGAAATTAAATTATTCTGCCGAGTAAAAAAAATCATAAATTCACGTAAAAGTGTATTAACATACTATAAATTAATGTGCACAGACATTAAATTGAAAACTAAAAGTTCAAAGTATATATGAAAAGAATGAGCTATAATTTGATGTTTCAATCTTAAAAATCCCTGCGCCTTATTAAAAAATGACGTTCTTCTTTTGGGTAAATGACTTTTTTATTTGCAATTTAGTGAAATTTAAGAATCACTGTGATTGATTTTTTATAGAACATAAAAAAAAAAAAGAGTAAAAGACCTAAATCTTAGAAAATTGACCCATTTTTAGCCATTTTGTACTTCATTTGGAATTTCTTTTTATATGCATATATAACTCCGGCTATGGCGGAGTATTACAAAGATGGTTGATTTGAATATCAAAGAGACAGAACTGGTGCAAGTGTTGGGATTATGCCTCGTGACTCCTTTCGAGAAAAAAGACTTTAGTGAAAAACTATCGTTGCGTAGAGAACAAAACAGGACGGCAAGTATCATATCTCATAACAATCATAAAGTGTATTCAGTCACGTTACTATAAAACTATACATCTTTTTATGTCTTAAAATTATTTAAAATTGCTTGTCACTGCCCTTTTAGTTTGAGCATGACACAAAGGAAAAAGATCAATGGAAAGCCAGATTCCTTTCAATATTTGGAATATTTTTAAACAAGGATCGTACATCTTTATGTATATTTTTAGATAAACAATGCTAGTGAATATTTTGAATAAATATAATGGTTTCTAAAATAATAAAATAAATTTTATGTTATTATTTAGGAGCATATTCGAACATAAAACCGTTTCTCTTTTGAAATAAGTTTTAAATAATATTTATAGAACACTTTATAGAACACAAGTTATTTTAGAATATATAGTTTTCCGGTTCTTATTTTCTAACCATTTGTTAAAATTGAAAATTTTCAAACGACACAAAATGAATTCATCCATTGATTATGATTTTATTATTTATCGCAATTTCAAGATTCCTCGGTGTAAATTTACCATAGAATTTTTTAAGAACCTTGCTCATTTTTTTAAAAAATAATATAGAGAGAATTCTACTAGCATAAAGGAAAAAAATGTCTCTTTTACAGAAATTTTTTACTGAGGGCAAAAAAAAAATTGATTCTCAAAGAGAATTTTGAGCTCATTACCAATAAATTTTATTTGACCTAGGATAAGTAAGTATACAACTTATTGTCTAAAATGTTGTTTTTAGATTTGATTGATTGATGAGTGTTTTATAAACGTCGCATCTAGAAGTAACATAAGGGCTATTTGCAATGCATCTCATAATTTTGAATCTCAGTCAAGTAACGAGGACGACACCTGAGTTGGCACCTGCCACTCCAAACTTCAATATAAAACCAGTGGGTTATTTTTTTATCATCTTAATCAGGTATCTCCAATCATTTGGTACCTTAGATCATATTCTAGAATGTAGAAGGGGCAAGGGGAACATTTAGCTTTTTCAAATATGAGTGTATGATATCCCCATTTAATACCCATCAAATGAGGATTCTCCTTCATAGATGAAACCATAAAGAATAACAAATACTTACGCTCTTTGTGTGAAGTTATCTACGAACAGTTGCATAAAGTGCAGTAGCATAGGGAGGTATAAGGAAAAATATTTTTAATGTCAGCATATTTGAGTTTTTTTTTAAAGTTTAAGAAATTATTGGGGCAAAATGATAAACTGACCGAGACAATCCTGATCAAACTGGAATGTCTGGTAAGCCTATATAAAATGATAAACATGTAATCGGGAACAAATAATTTTTAATTACTTACTAAACGTAAGATATATCTATGACATCTTACAGAAAAATAATTTTTCATTACGGTCATACAACAGCGGGCTCGCGTAAACCGTCGTCTGGCGCAATGGTGACCGCTGGCATAGGGTTGGGGGACCCCTGATCTAAAGCAATGCACTCATATCTAATTTATTTTTCTAGATCTTCAACCTTCCACACTCAATTAGCCTGCTGCTTCTTGTGGTAGCACTGGCTAATGCTTCCGTCACTTGGAAAAGAGTGACAAAACCAGCTCGCTTAGCAACTCAAGTTTCGACCACGGAGGTGGTGCCCTCAACAACAAAATCGACTATCACATGGAGGAGATCAACCAAATCTCGACGATCGACCACCCGGAGAGAAGAACCACCTCCTATTGAAGAAGAAGACGACATCGACACAGCAGATTCTAAAGAGCAAGCTTCTCTTGCCCAGGAAGGTCAATATGCCACACATAAAAAATTTTTCAAAAAAGACTTTCATTATGTTGACTCTTTGCAAATTAATAAAATAATAGTTATAATGCATAAAAACTGGAAATTTTTCCATATATTTCCATGATTTGTACATTTTTTGTGATATTTTAATTTTCTGAAATAGTGTACAGAAAAGTCCTTTTACTCGGATTTAGCTCAAACGGCCATCTCTTTAACATGTTGAGAAAATATTTAAAGTAATATCCATTACAATGAATTTGCCTCTGGTGCATAGATTTTTGTTAAATGTTCCACACTATTGAATGATACATCTGCTATAATATGAAAGTTATTGATTTGTTTATTTAATACTTATGGTTATTTATTTCTAATCAATTTCTGTAATTTAGTGAGAAAAAAATTTGTTGGTGAAATGAATGAAAAATTAATTTGCGATACAGTAGTAATGAAATAAGATTCAAAATCTCGGAGAACATTTAGTCAAAAGTGATCTAAGCAGCCAACTTTTCAGGTTATCTTGTACAATTTCTTATTGCATATTTTATACTTTACTGACTGTTTCTGCTTTACTGACTGTTTCGTTATTCAATTACGAATTAACACTTATTGCGGCCAGTTTAAAAGGTATGTACTATGCAACATTTTTAAATAAACAAATAACTCTTAATCATTATTGTGCACCTCTTTATTTTAGATGCAGATCAAGATCAGTCTATCAAGCCTCTTGTACCTGGTTCACGCCCTGGATTTTGGTTTGACTCGTCGAGGAGAAAGAAACCCTCAGCTCTCTTGAGACCAGGAGCTCGTAGGAATTCTCTCTTTCCAACAAAAGCCTCTACTCAAACGGTAGCGAATTCCATAATCGAAAATGTAACACCCCTTTCTCTTACTCCACTTTCTACCAGTTCTTTGGCAACCACTTCTAAACCAAGTTCCTCACCGTCTAAACTGAAACTATATGGACGAAATCGATCAACAAAATCGCCAGTAGCGATCAGAAGAAAATTGAAGACTACCAAATCGTCAAGAGTGTCATCCACCACAATTGCCCCAGTTTCAAATGAATTCGATGTAACTGAAGAATTGCCCCAAGAACCTGAAGAAGAAATAACAAAGAAAGATGAGCGAGAACGCGAAGATGATTCTTCCTTTGAATCTGGAAAAAATGATGATAATTCTTCGGAGAAGACAAAGCCTAAGCCTCCCAGTGTCATTCAGGTTCCTCGATTGGGTATAAGAAGAAGGCCAAAGAACGGTACTCGTCTTTCTTGGAAGAAAGGTGGAGGACGTTTGAACACCAGAACAACTTCAGCTCCTAAGTCAACCCCACAATCAACGAGCACTACCACTACTTCAATTCCAGTTATTACCACAGCTAAAATTTATGAAAGATTGTCGCGTAGACCTTCTAGTTTTCCTAGAATTCGAACAAGAACGCGGGGAAACAGAACGACACCTTTCCCTAGAGTATCCTGGGCTAAGGAAGAACAAATCACGACTACTCAAGATTTACCAACCACAAGTTTCAATGACAAGAAACGCCTCGAAAAAATTAGAGGATCTTCCAATTATGTAAGAAACAGAAATGCTTATAAAAACCGAGTAAAAGCAAAACCTATTCCAGAAGAATCTGAAGAAGAGTCAAAAGAAGTGGAAGACTATTCTACTACAACTTCGATTCCACAAGAATCCGAACTACCTTCGACCACGGAAATATTTGACACAACTAGAAAAACGACTGTTGAACCATTTTATATAACAAGGGATTATGGTCAGCTTGTAACGGCTATTTCTGATGATCATTGGACAAAAGGATATATCCCTACAAGAACCACGCAGTCACCAATTACTACTACTACATCTAGTACAAGATTGACAGATTTTCCTACAACAGACACTGCCATTCCAACCCAAACTACCTCTCAAACTATTTTAGAAGAAGAAATTTACGCCAATGACACTATTGAAGATTCATACGAAATTTTGCTACAGCCAGAAGAGCCTGAATACATTATAGTGAATGAGACATTAAATAAAGATGCTTTAACAAATGCTGAACTGGAAAATTTTGAAAACAATGATTTGAAACCACTGGAAGTCGAAGAAGAAATTAAATATCCAGGTAATGATAATGCATTTCATTTTTATTTTAACGAAAAGATAGTACTGTTTCTTAAAAAGAAAAAAATCCATACAACGTTCAAAATAGATGAAGATATACATAAAACTACAAGAACCTCTTTTTATTTTAATATCGATTAGTTAATGAAATTAAATCGACCAATTGCATTACTTTTTGCATTAATTATACCATGAACTTATTTTATTAATATTTACTCCAGTTCAGCTATATTATTGTTGTCAGTTGTTATTTCTATTATTATTGTTATTATCATTATTATTTTTGTAAATTTCTGTTCATTCTCAGCATCTGAAGATATTTAAAAATAATATATGATACGTACTATTTGTGGTTAAATAATATGCGAGTAAACCTCATCTTTAAAATATTAGTCTACTATTTCTCGTTTCCTTCTATTTTTACTTACTCCATCTAAATATATGGGCTATTGTGTTTTTTTTCTTTCATTACTGTTGTAAAAAAAGTAAAACTCATTACCTTTTTCAATATATTTCTATTTTTAGAAACAACCCCATCCCCAACTGAAGCACCATTTACAACAGTATCTCAACGCTATCTTAGTACCACATCTAGACCTTCAATTACGATTCCTACGATTTCTCACACTATAAATCCCGGAACTAACGCTTATGTTGTTTGGAGCGTTGGTCAAGGTGGAAGTGGTTGGTCTTATGAAAAGCAAGGGGAACAAGTGAAATGGTCAGCTCAGAACAGTCCAGCTTTTGGTGATAGCTGGTCAGTTCAAGGAAAAGATGATAAAATCGTATACGACCACACATTGTGGAAACCTACACGTAACGCTTCGAGATTCTTCAGTGAACGAAAGAAGAATGAGAATAAGGTAAGTAATCTGAACTTTCTTCTAATATTTGATTCAAAATGAACATTTTTCAACATTTCCCCCCTTCAATGTCTTAAAACTCTTCCACATAAAACTTTTTAAGGCTTCATACTTTATAGAAAAATTTTTTGTTTTGCCTGTATTGGTGTGTTAAAAGCAGTATTGTATACATTTATTTCATATGCAACAAATATTTTTATATAAATTTATTTCATTTATTTTTGTGCATATTCATATAGAAACCATACATATATATCTTTTATAACCCCCCTCCAACTTTTTTTTGCTTCCTTACCGTTCATTCTCTCCTATCTCTTGTTTGTGTGAACGGTAATAAATATTTAAAAGTTTGAAAAGTAATGGAAAATTTTTAATTGCAAATTTATTATATTTTACATCTATCATTCTTGATCATGTTTTACAAAAATTAAGATTTCCTGTACACATCGGCATGCTCTTGGCAAAGAAAAATTAAGTATAAAATTCACTTCATTTGCGTTTGTCGATCTGTCTTTGGATCGCATTGTTTTCACCTTTCTATTTTAGATGTTCTGACATTTTTGGCTTCTCAACCAGCTGCAAATGCCACCTTTTTCTTTTTTGTTTCTGGGATATTTTTTTCATCCTAATATTTTTGTGAGGTTCATTCCAGTTCCTTCAGAAATAAGCATCCTTTATATTGCTTGTTTAAGAATTTGCATGCATAAATACATTAAATGTATTAACTGCAGCCGGGGTATTTATATTTTAGAATTAATACACATGCTATATATATATATATATATATATATATATACTGAAAATTTAAGAAAGAATAATTTAAAATAATTAAAAAGACAAAAAACCAGAAAGAAATGTAACAATGAAAGAAAAATAAAAGAAGATATATATATATATATATTTCTCTTTTTTCTCTCTCACTCTCTTTAGTTAAGGAAAAGGTATATTTCTACAAGTTTGAAAAAGCTATAGACTAAAGAAATTCACACATTTGGAAAATAATTAAAAACAAGAAATAATTTTTTAAAAACCATGAGAGCTGTCATCAAAAATGAGTCGATTAAACTCATTCAGGGAAGGAAGGGGGAAAAAATAAAACTATTCTAAATTGAGTTAAGCGTCAGGTAAATACAGATCATAGTTAATATTATTCATTCCATTATATATTTCAGCTCTTTTAATTAAAAATATAAATTCTTAAATTTAATATTACTTCTATAAATCTTTTAAATTTTTAGAACTACTCTTAAAATAAGTCACAAACGCACTACATGAATGCTATTATTAGCAATGGACCTCGTAATTCTGAACCTTGGTCAAGTGATGAGGACGACAGCCGAGTAGGCACCTCCCTCTCCAAACTTCCACATTCCGCCAATGGCAAGTCTTGGAGTCTTTTCAGATTTAAGGTGCATCCACTTCGTTACACATCGGATTTTTAGTGGTATCAGGACTCAAACCCACAATTCGACAAAAAATCATCGGCCTTAAGTCCGCGACCATGACCACTAGGCTACTGTGGCCATTATTTACTATAAAAACCCAGATGAATTTTTAGGAAATATATTAAATTTTAATGGAAAATTAAATTTGATATAAAAAGTGGATCTATTAATGTATAAGCCAACACCGTCAAAGTTGTAATAGAGCAGCAAACTATTGCTTTTTGTAATTTTATTAGTTACAAATTTAATGTTTCGTTTCAGGTACCTGTCAAGGATCTTAACAGTAATCTAGGTAAATATGAAGAACCAGTGACATTCATTCCTAGCGTGGCTTATCGAAACGAAACTTTTCTGAAGATAAAAACAACTCCAGAGACGTTCAGTTTCCCTCCTTTAACAGATATTTCTCAATTATCTTCGGATTTATCCAACTTTACTTCCTCCTTTTACCAAAATGCAGGGGATAATTTCTTAAGCAACAATAAAAATGGTGTTTCTTTTAACGAAAATTTTATTCTAAACCCAGGAGCATCAGTACAATTCTACAATAATAGTACTTCAGGATTTTATTCCAGTGCAGATGCGATATATAAACAAACTGAAGGAAAAGAAAGTCCATACTCTATCTATCAAAATGCAGGATTAAATGTACCTTACATAGCAGAAATCAGGGATACGTACAACGACGTTCCAAAATTTGAAACAACACTGCTAACAAACGCGTCTAATGCTCAAGGCCCTTTCGTTGAAGATCAGAATACTTCGGGAGAGAAACTACAGCCTTCCATTCCATATAAACTGCCAGACATTAGTTATGAATTAGGATATGAATTCAACTTACCGAAATCAACCTATCCACCATTCGAAAGAGATGTTCCTTCTTATGGAAACGGTAACTTTGACGATGAACTTCTGGACCAAGGTCTTCGAGGAGTTGGCCATCAGATTGGGGATTTTACTGGTTTACCCCCAGAACTAGCTAAGGCTGTTGTTGATGCAAAGCGATGGACAGTGGTGGGTGCAGGAGGAGCTGAGGGTTGGTCCTTGTTAGGAGAAGATGGTCAACTGGAATGGAAAATTCACAACATCGATGGTAAGTGGACTGTAACAAGCGCTGATGAGCTAGTGAAAATGCCTCTGCAAATCCCAGATGTTTCGCAATCTGCTCAAGATGAAGAACAAGCTGAAACAGATCATCCCAACCCAGAGGTAATCTTTAATTTTGTATCGTTATTGATTTTCGATTCTGTTTTTTCCCCAAAAAAAGCTTACTTAATGTTCTATATGTATTAGTGCTTATGCATATAAAGAGAATAACTGAAAATTGTTTAAGAATTTTGTTTCACACAGGCCGTAAATGTTTATTGTAATAGCAGTCAATTAAAGAAACACATTTTATTTTTAGACTTCTAGCTTTCAAATAATAATTCTTTCTTCTTTACAGCATGTGAGCCTATACTCTTCGTTTTAACCAGACTATACTCATTTAAAATTTAGATTAACATACTTTTCGCAACGGCATTTATTTTCATTATTATTATAATTTACAAACTATGTTGTTAAATGGCTAATATTAATCTTGATACAGTAAACGAAATTAACTGAGAAATACAAATTAGCAATAAACAGCTATGTGTGTGTGTGTGAAAAGGGAAAGAAAATATCTTCTGAATCAAATTTATATTATTATAATCTACTATGTAGCTTATTACAATTTTTCTTTTCCAGAACTTGCAATTGAATGGTCCAAAAATTTGGACGCTAGAAGATGACTATGAAAAATGGCGAGTGCTGTCATCAGAAGGAGGAATCAAAATAGGATCACCAGCTAAGAGACCAAATGGAGAATATGATTACGATCACAGTGAGGAGAACCAAGACGATGATTATTATGATGAAGAGGAAGATGAAGATGATTATAATGACACAACGGATAATTTCACACCATATCCCTTTAACGAAAATTATGAAGATAGACCACTCTGGGGAACAAGCCAGATGATCCCTCATTACCCTGATAATAGACTCAACAGTTATTCACCATATGGGAGCGAAGTAGAATCAATTAATACAAAAGAGGATGCATTATCAGCTTGGAAATCCTTACTTGTAAACCATGGAAACTGGAAGCTTTCTGAAGCAGACAAAAGGCAAGATAAAGCACCTAAGCCAACCTCTTCAGAATATCATCATTCATATCCTCCAGTTATAAATTCAGATTGGAAAGTGTCCTCCCAATCAATTGCTAAGCCGCAAAGAAATGATGAAAATGTTGATGGAACTCAAATAGCAACTGCTGATCGTCCAGTAACTCGGGGAAAAGAAGCAGCGGGATATAAAAACTATCAGATATCTCAGCGTCAGAAAACAAGTCTACCTAAAGAACTTGAAGAGAATACGAAGACATCGGAAGGAAATAAAGAAAATACTCCTGTACTACATAAAAAAGATCATTCCAAAATTCAGGCGTTAATTAACAAACTAGAGAACATTCAAAAGGAAGCCAAAGGAAGGGCAGTGATAGATTTGTCTCAGTTACTGAAACTAATAAAATCGAAAAGGAATTCAACTTCTACCCTATCGAAAAAAAGAGAACATCCAGAAGTACAGAGAAAATCCTCAAGCTCTGAAATTTTTTTCAAGCAAAATAAACAGGAAAATGGAAATTTAGCAGAGGTAAACAAGAATTTACCTTCCGTACAACCTCAACAAGACTCTACTGACAACAGATTATCTTTACTGATTCAAAATTTGCAAAATCCGACTATTTCAGAAAAATCTTTAAATGACTTGAAAAAATATATAGAAAGTCTAGAAGAAAAAGGTTTAAATAGTAGAGAAGATGATATAATTAATCGGTATCAAAACAAGCCTACTTCGGGCTCTAGCACTGGTTCCCAAAGTTTTAGAAAAGAAGAAAAAATAGTCCCTATATACGATGAGAGGAAATTGTATAATGATAAACCGGGTCCTATTGGAAATTACGATTTTAAATCTGGTGTTCTTGCTAATTTAAACAATAAGAACATTCACCGGGAATCAGAAGGGGTAAATAATCAAAGGCGATCAGACTTGGAAATCGAAGGGAAAAGAGCCGTCGATAAAGAATCGAAAATCACTGAAAATAGCAAAAACTTAAGCAATTTACCTTTCAATTCTGGCAGTAGACATATTTATAAGGAATCAGATCCTGCAAGCAACAAGAGGAAATCGGATGTGGAAGTTAAGGAAAAAAGAGTTCACAATAGAGATTCAGAACCTCTTGGAAATCGCAAATTTTCGAATGGATTTGATTCTAATCCACGTAATAGGCATATCTATCGAGAAAAAGAGGAATATATTTCGAATCAAAGAAATTCAGATGTGAGATATGAAGAGAAAAGAATTTATAACGATAAGAGGGAATTCGATGAGTTCAGAGATTCGCATAACTATCCACCTAATGATTATAACACGAAAAAACATTTGAACAAGGCTAATATAGATGAGAGAAGAGTATCAAATATAGAATTCGATGAGACAGGGCAAGATAGTGAACACAGATATGTATCAAAAGAACAGTCCTACACACGTGATCAACAAAACTACGATTATCTTGATAAAACTGCCCCAACCCAGAGGAAACCAGACTTGACATATGAAGAAAAGAAAACTTACCAAGATGAAGCCGAAGATGGTTACAGATTCAGGCAAGAAAATAAACAACGATATTCAAAATCAAAACCAAGAAGAAAACAAAATAGGCCTCGAACAGCACCAGGAACGCCTTCTAAGATACCTGCTCAAATTCTTTCTGATCAAGAAAAATTTTCTGATAAAATCGATCGAATACCGGAAGAACTAGACTATCCAATTCCAGGTTATTCCAAATCACAGAATTCCAGAGAACACGAACATTCTAGAAGTAAACATTCGTTCACGAGACAAAGAAAAAATCAGCAAGTCTTAAGACGTAAGCCTCGTCCCAGTGAAAAATCTCAACAGCATAGGTTAAGAAGCAGCATAAGGGTTCCTGACAGAAAATTCGATTCATCAGAGGAACTTATTGTTAATGTCAAAGACCAGTCTCAGGTATTCGATGATTATGAACAAAAACGACGCATCGAGGAAAGTTTGTATGAGTCATCACCAAATTTACGATCCAGAAAACAAAAACGTCCGAGCAAGAAAAGGACCCATAAATATGGTCATTCTCCTCCAGTCGTTTTGAGCAGTGAAACTGAAATAGAAGATGAAGAAGACGGGTCTAAGAAGAGTCGCAAGATTATAGTCATCGACTACGCTGGAAAACAGAAGAAAAAGAGCCCCATTGACAGAAAAGATCTCGAATTAATCATCAGAAACGTTAAGAATCGTAGATCAGAACTAATGGAAGAAAACTCTAGTGAAAAGAAAACTGTTGAGGCTCAGTAAATGTCACTTTATGCGCGAACAGATCAATAATATTTATTGATATGTGTTTACTTATTTCCGATTCGAATTATTGAATTCTAGAGTTCTTGTGTTAATATTAACTATTACATTGTCCAAATATTGAAATAATTAAGTCTTGGGCTTGACTGTAAATATTAATAAATAATGCCTGCAAAAAAAAGTTTCTATGTGAATAAAAATTAGTTCGATGTCAGTTTAATTCGTTTTTTTATATATAAAAAAAAGGTTAGTTAAATTGAATTCTCGTGGTTGTTTAAGGTTTTACTGTAATCTATTTCTTTATTCATAATAATTACAATTACTAAGCTAAATTGTAATTATTAAATATTAATTGTTCATATTGTAAATGAATTAAGAAGTGTATTATATATATATAAATCTCAGGAGAGAGTAATTCCATTACGCAATGCACATTTCATATTGAATTAATTTTGTGACTAATTTATTTATTTGCTTTTAAATTGTCAACCTTGTTTACGAGATTTTATTTTTATACATTTTAAATTTTGGAATAACAAACTGCTTTTTACCATATCTCTATTTCATGTTCATTTTCTCATTTCCAAAAGCAGTGATTCCAAAGAAAAAGTTTTCTTTTATAAATAAAATAATAAAACACATAACTTAAAGAATAAAAGGCAATAAAAATTATATATGTATTTGTAGATTTTTAATGGATGTTACATTTTTTTTTTTTGGAATAAAAGCACCGTTTTTAGTATTTGTCTCAAATTATTTCAATATTTAGAACATAAACGTCTTTGAAAAAAAAAATAACAACGCATGTAATATAATTAATAAGTAATATCAAAACAATAATAAAAAAAAGATTTAAAAAATTGATTAACAAATATAATTATCATGTTTTAGAGTATAAATTACACTGATGAGATTTACGCATTCCTGCAGATAGTTTCTCGCTATAATAATCAAACTACAACTATTTCAATTTTCAAACAAAATTTTACAAATAGCTTTTTTTCTTAATGTAATTACTTCTTTTAAAAATTATTTTCTGAAAGAAAGAGGAAAGGGGAAAAAATTGTTGCTTAAACTGTAATATTCTTTTAAAAAAATTGACAAAAAAAAAAATAAAATAAAAAATAGCATTGATCGGTTGGTTTTATTAACGACGCACTAGAAGCAACACGAGGGCTATTGGCTAAGGGCCTCGTAATTTTGAACCTCGGTCAAGTGGCGAGGACGACACTTGGAGCTGGCACTCCCTCTCCTAACTTCAACACCACTCTAACGGGAGGACTTTGAGCCACAACATATTCAATATTCATCAGCCCCAGCTACATGAGGGTCTTCGGTAAACCTACAACTCGACGAAAACCGCCGACCGTGAATCTGCGGTAATGACCTCTGGGTTACCACAGTCACATAAATAGTATTAAAAAATTTTCAATTTCTCTTCAAAATAGAAATAGGTATTCATTAAATTTAAAAATCGTTGTTTATTTGATTACAGTTAAAAATATCTATATTTTTTAAACTCATATTGAATAAAATTTGTGAATATTCAGTTAAATCAGATGTTTATTCCGATGAAATATTTTTCAAAAGAAATTCGTAAAATGTGCTTGAACACTTAGAAATTTTAAATTCTGAACTTTTTTAAAAAAGCTCAGATGTTAAAGCAAAATGGTAAAGATAACGAATTACAATCATACTTTTTAAATTCTTCGCAAATTTCGCCAGGATATAAAAAATAATGTTTTCAACATTTTACTTAAACATTACTGTGACACATATAATTATTTTTTAAAAAATAGAATTATTCATGAAAATTATAAAATTACTTTTATTTGCAAATTATTAAAGTAACCAGAATATTACATGCAAAAGCAATGAATATTAGATGTTGAACTACCACAAGAGTAATAGTTACATTTAAATCATTTTTTAAAATAAAGTATTACCTCTTTAGCGAATTTTTCTTCGCGAAAAATCATAAGCATCGTTGTTAAGTTATTTCAAATATGGAAAAACCAAAGAAGTCAAAACATTTTTATATATCTGGACAAGTTTTACATTTCATACCTAACTGCACTTCTGAAAACAAGTATGGGTTATTTTATTTGCTTTTACGTCCCTTCTGTGTGTGATTTGTTTATTTTGCTTGTTAATATTCTATTTAATGGAATTTATGATAACCATAGAAGCTCAAGTTTAATTTATGAAATGTGGAATTCATTAACCAGATATTTCAAAACACACACATGTAAAGATTCCGTGGATGGTAAAATGTAAAAAAGAAAATTAATTTTATGGGTGTATAGTTTAGAAGAAAGATGACAAGAGAAAGATGAAGATTATTATGAAAAGAAATAATTTCATTTTTATGATATTAGCATGATACAAAACAAATAATATTAAGTGTTTAGCATAATTGTAACTTTTTTAAGCATGAAGTGCTTCAAATTATTATGAAAGAAAAATAAATAAACAATTTTCCGTCATATTTAACGAATTATGACAAACTCTTTAAATGTAGATTGTGTTAAATATAATTTTTGTATTTATATATATATATATATATATATATATATATATATATATATATATATATATATAGAATAAAAAAAGGCATTATTAGTTGTCTGGGAAGAGTATTCTTTCATAAAAAGAAATTAGATCTTACAGAAAAATATCTCATTTATAAATCAGAAATCTCACAAAAGTAAAGAAAAGTAAAGCTTCTCTGAATGGTATAAATATTATTTACTTTTTTACAAAGAGAGACTTCAACTCATATTGCTCAACTATCGCTAAAACTCAAGTATGTTTTTCATCGACACACTGTTATGATAAGATTATTTATTACCACATGTTACGTAATATCTATTGTTTTTAAATCTAATGTCGCATTTCATAGTTGCATAGTGCGTATTGTTAAAAAATGATAGTTAAAATATGTACGTGATGTTTATTCAAAACAAAAAGCAATTATTTTTAATTTTAGATATAAGTAAATAATACTCTCGAAAACTCTAATTAGTATATTAAAATATATTCATTGATAATTATACGTAATTTCCTTCATTATAATAATTAAATAATTCTAAATTAAATAAGGCATCTTTCTAAAAAAAATCCAATTATGCTTTTGTATAAATCGCATAATTTTTTATCTGATCATCAAATATATTCTCATTTGACCATATTTAAATTTATTCTTCTTCTAGAGCAGGATTACACAGACTTGTTGAGACCATTGACAACACAGATTTTCAGTGATTTAACGGGGTGAATTGCCAAAAGTAAATATGAAGAAAAAATGATTTATCATATATTTTTAAAACAAGTTGAGAACACATTTAAAAAGAAAAAATTGTAAAAATTATTAGTTTAATGCATAACATTGCATTTATTTGACGAAATCTGATTTAGTTTTTCTAACAGCCAAGCTCAACTAGTCTAAGATTTCAAGTGGTTCTTACCTTTTAATTTGTAAGCATAAATGACTGAAATTTTGTTCACTAATTTCGAATTTATCAGGTTTATTTTGTATTATTTATTGTTATAATTTCACAACAGAAGTTCAATAAACTATCTTCATTAAATTTATTTCTTTGGCTCTTAACATTTTACCTGCAGAAGAATTCAAGCTATTTGAAACGTATTTTCAAATTATATGGCAAACAAAAGTTGCTAAACATATATAGCAATAGTTTTCTTATTGAGAAAGGTCTTCAATGATAGCTGATATCGTTTTATTAGCTTCTTCAGAGTAACCAATCTTAGAATTGTCTAATGAACTTTTCAGAAACTTTCTTGTTATTAAAAAAAATAATGGCAACTCTCTGACTTGTAATAGGTCTATTTGATATAGAATTAATTTAAATCAAAGAGACGAAATGTAGACGTAAGCAAATTAACACATAATGATTCCGGCTTTAAAAAATGAGGATCGTGTTTTGTTATCTATTCTGTAGAATTTGATTCTCTAAACAAAAGAGATTAGATTATCTTGAAATTATTAAATTCATATTTCAGTTTATAGTTTTCTTTCGCACCATCTTACATTATTCTTTAAGTCTGACTCCAAAAGGTAAAAATTTAATTTATAGAATTATACACATATATACGTATAAGTGTTTCATAATTCTCATAGTTTGCATTAATGTTTCTCAACATTAATGTATCATACTGTTTCGTGTATGCCAAGATGTTTATACAAAGAGTTTTATTTAGCTACTTATACATAATTTTTATATGATAGTATGTCTCATTACTCATGCAATATAAAAATTTTAAGAATAGTTTTAGTGGTCTTTGTTGATCATGTGTCTAATATCGTTTAATTCATAGGTTCCCAAACATTTTTTTTTTTTTTGGCTTATCGACCCCTCTTCAAAATTAAATTGCTCTCCAGCCCTCTCCAAGAAATTTATTCTCCATCCTTTTTCAGAGAAAAAAAAAAGACGCACCCCAACTCTTGTTTTTGAAATCAATATTGTTGTTTTTAGTTTTCATAGAACTTTAAAAAAAACTTCCGAAAGACAGGAGAAAAAAAGTAATCACGCTGAAACATTAATTTTTTTTTCACTCTTTCGAATGCATTAGATTCCATGCAATTAAAAGCAATAATTTAGCTTTGAGAAAAAGAAAAAAAAAAAAAAAAAAACTCCTTAACTCCTGCTCGGAAATTCATGCCAGTTAAATATAAGTTTTCTTGATCGAACCGGAACATATTAAAACACGCAGTAGTGCTTCGTGTGGTGCACTGAGTATGTTGCGACTCGTTCATGTACTAGACAAAAAATTATTTGCAACAAAACTTTTATGCACCAATAACTATTTTTAATGCTCACTTTTCTTGTTTAAAACATTTAGAGCTATTTGTTGATCAATGATTTGTAGTATTAATCAAGCCAAGCAATCTTGTGAGTATTGTCCCGGGAAGGATAGGGGAGGGGTTGGTCCTTAACGACCACCTGTGGGTGGTACCGAACCTTTTGATAGTAGGATTGGGCGTTATTTCATGTAATAGGATAAATAAAAGTATTATTTGTTTAAAACCTGTTCCGTCTGTAATATATTCCTTATAAAATCCTATTTATTTATTTATTTTTGTTACTTCTCACAATATTTATCAACTTTTTGATGCAACTTGAATAATTTAGATTTGAAACTTTTTTTACATCGCAAAAAAGTATTACGTTTTTGAAATATTATCCAGAACTAATGAAATATTGAAATATAAACCAAACTAATATTTAGTAGAATGTAATTAAAAAATAATTCGCTAATGTTATTAAAATTAATATTGATTATTATTACTGTTATTAAAAAGTAATAGGGAATATGAACACATATTATATAAGTAATATAATATAGGAGCATATATTCTGAAAGTAATAAGATTTTGAAACATTTAATGTGAAAATAATTGGATATTGTAGCCTGTTACCTGACAGAAACTAATGCATATAACTTAAATTAACCATTTGGCTCCCTTCCAGTTGGGAGCCACTGATCTAAATTATTCTAAAATTTTATGTATAATTACCTTATGATTTTTTATTGCAATTTATTTTTCAGTTTTGAAAAAAATTAAGACAGGATTTAGAAGAGCTATTTGATAATACATCTTTGTCATTTTATTAAAATAATGTATACATAAATAGTATTTTCACTCTTATGAACTAAAAGAAACACAGACAAAATTGAAGGCTAATCTGTTTTTACAAAATAAATTTTATAAGCATAATTTTATAAGCTTGTATTACATCGCTTTCTGAAATTTATATGACTTAAGATAACTTGATACTTTTGAGTTTTCTGGTCCACTTTTTCTTGATGCCGCTGTGTCAATTATTTCAGGAATGGTAGTTGTTTATCGAGTCGTTTCGATTTCTGAAGTTTCTGAAAAAATTCGTCATGTTTCTGCCATTCGGATGAATCCAATGTTTTATTTCTCATTTCTTCAGTTGCACCAAAGAAAGGATTCGTGTTTTCTTGAGGAATTTCGAATTGATTAGGTAAAGGAATGAAGACATCGCTAAAAGGGTTTACTAGGTGATCACTAACAAATGGATTATTCAGAAGGAAAGGTTTTTCGAAAATATTTATAAGTTCGGGTTCGTCCATTTCAAATGCTTCTCTATCTGTTTGGAAATCGTTTTCTTCCCAACACCAATTTTCTGGAATTTGAGTTAAATTAGATTTTAAAGAAGCTAAAAAAGGATTTCTTTGCACTCTCAATTTGGAAACAGACGCTACAAATATGGAATCATTATCTGCAAGTGATTCGTTGAACGTGTTTACACCATTCGATTCAACCAGGAGTAGATTATTACATAAAGAACGATCACTATTTAAACCACCAAGTATGGATTGAAACTCAAAATCTGTTTTATCACTGTTTTTATCGAAGTTGATATAAGATGTAGATGTAGAATTGTATGCCATGTTTTGAATAGCATCTTGGTTAGGGGTAAGGTTGGTTTGAAAACTACAGTTTTTCTTTTCTCTCCATTCAAGGTATGAATTCTTTTCTAAAAGATCTATTAAAAAATAAAAATGTAATAAACTAAAAAATAAACTATAAACTTTTGAAAAAAATTATAAGAAAGAACTAAAAGTTGATCTCTAAGAATCAATAGTTGCGTTAACATGAGTAATTTTTAATTAATTTTTTTAAAAAAAAAAAAAAGCGCTTCATATCAATCAGTAAACAAATAAAACTCAATAAAATAATAATTCTCAGCCTAAAATCATTTGTAAATTTAGCAACAAAGGTAAAATACATCTGCATTAAAATACAGAGATTTACATTTGCATTCTTTAATTACATTCACTTCAGTATCTTTAAGTAACGTAAATAATTAAATTCTTAAATTTTTGAATCAGCTTACGTTTAAAATATGACTCAATCTCTTTTTCATAACATCACCTAAGCAATAAAAGATACTTTTAATTCATCTTAACTTTTGTCTTAAGATGTCAAAACAAAGATTTTATTTAAATAAGTGAATAATTCAATTGAGTAATGATTATAACTATGTACGATAAAATATATGTAATATCTTGAAAAAATTTCACCAAAAATTTTTATCGACTTCCCACACTTGCAGTAAATCTGACTTTTTTTTTTTTTTTAATCTTAATGATTCGGTCAAATCAAAAGATTAAAATGATTTAGATTTCAAAGCTTTAACTTTGTTAAATATCATTTTTGAAACATGTTAATTTATTTTTACTTAAAATTTTAATGAGTACGTGACTAATTGTTATTATTGATCTAAACCTTCTAAAGAAGTATTGGAAAACTTTTAATTTAAATTACATTTAAATACGTTAAGACGAAAAAATTAAGAGTCAGTTTAATGAAATTTTTTAGATTCATATCTAGTTTTAATTTTTGATTGGTAAAAATCAGTATTCAATACATATCAGTAAAGAACTATAAAAGAGATACTCAACACCACTAAGAACTATAAAGTAACAATTCACCTTCATTAAGAGTTGAAGAGAAACAACTCAACTCCACTATAGTTTTAGAAGAATGATAATAGATGAATGCCACCATGTTGGCTGGCGTAAGGATCAGTATATGATAATTTAGTTAAATGTTTGATTATTGTATATGTTTGTATAATGTGCGGCATTAAAATATAATTAAAGTTTGGCCGTAAAAAATATAAATGGACTTGTTATTTGTTGTATATCCATTCTCATCGTCTTTCAACCATTTATCCAAAGATTGGAATTTCTTACTACACTACTCAAAAAAATTAGGGGAACAAGCAAAAAAGGGAAGAAACAGTTGCGCAATAGCCATACATGGGCATAAAAGGGAGAATACAGCTGTAACAAAACGCAATACAAAAAAAAAGCAAAAAATAATTGTAAGGGAACATTAATTTTCTGGAATGGTAAAAAGAACCTGAAATGGTATTTCAGGACAATAAATTTGGTTGCATGTAATTGACAAAAAAAAATTGATTGTTTGGAAATGATACATGATGTTTAATATGGTGTGTGGTCTCCCCAAACTGCTAAAACAACCGCACACCTGTTTTGCATGGATGCGATGAGGTTATCGATGATACTAGGGACTACTGTTCTACTCTTGACGAAATGCGATCTCTAAGTCTTGGACATTAACAGAAGACATTGGTCTTGCAGCAACGTGTCATCCAAGAATGTCCAAACAGGCCCGATCTGAATAAAATCAGGAGAGCATGCTGACCTATCCTTAAGCTCAAGATAGACGAGCTGTATGATATCTGGCATTACCTTGCATTGAAAGAAAGGAATTACCAACGGTTGCAGCGTAAGGTACGACATGTGGTCTCAGGATCTCGTACCTCTCAGGATGCATACCTTTGAACCATCAAATTGCCGTTCCGAATGATATGCAGGTTAGTACGTCCGCCTATGCTGAACCTCGTCTGTAATGTGATCTTTTCTGGACGAATATAGGGGTATTTTGTGTACCCCTTTCTCGCCATACGCAAACACATTTGGTGTCACACTCTAAACTGAATCGGGAATCGTCCGTAAACAGCGTTTGACTCCAATCACTACGAATCCAATCTTGACGTTCAGCAGCCCACTTTCTTCGGGTCACACGTGTCTTACTGTCAACGGAATACACACCCATTAGCCTACGTGCATACAAATCATCTGCATGAAACCTATTTCGGATTATATGACTTAAGATCCTCCGTCCTGTTACCGAAAGAAACTTTTTGAATCTGCGTCGCATTGGCTGTCTCGACGAGTTGTTAACAGGATGTATCGGTCATTATTTGTTGGGGCAGCACTTGGATAACCTTATCCTGGCCTCCGTCGCACATGCCCTGTTTCTTGCAATAGATTCCACGGTCTTGTAATGACATTTCTTGCCACTACAACAGCGTCTGCTACAGTTCTAATTGATTGCCTGGATTCCAGTCTCCCGATAATTCGCCACGCCATGGATTCCGGGAGATCACGTTGTCGCGACATTTTCCAGTCGCCTTTTCTCAGAAACAGCCTAAAGGTTAAACTTTACAACTGAGACAACGAAAAACAGCAGCTTCTACGAAATCATGACTTCTGCATTTATGTCTCTTTTCTGCTTTCTGACGTCATGAGCGTTGATTTGCGTATAAAGTTTTATTCTAACTGCTACACTTTATATTATGGATGTTTTGTTTTACGTTAGTTATCAGAAGAAATATTTGCGTAATTTCGTTAAGTCCCTATACTCCCCTATTTTTTTAGCAGTGTATATTCTTATCATTTTTTTTCAGGAATTTTATATACATTTAGTAATTAAAAAACGTTTTATATCTGTAAACCTCCACTAAAATTAATTGCAATTACTTTTTGAGAAACTAATGTGGATGTGAAGACTTTCTTTCTTAAAATTCCAAAATAAACTGGAATAAATGTATTTTTTTATAAAATTAAATGTTACTTTTTAATCAAAGTCAATGGTTTCTGCAAAACTAATGAAAATTTTAGGTGTTCCTTTTAAAAATAATAACAGTACTTTCTTTTTTATGTATTTATAAATACAATATAAAAACATATCGTTAGTGCCAAAAAGGAAAAAGGATAGATTTCCAATGTTCTTACTTTTCTTTAATCTATTAATATTTCATTGAAAGTTATTGTTATTCATTTATATTTTACCTCTTTATGCATAAAGTAACAATTTTTTTAAATAGCTCTATTATCAAACTAGTAACTAGCTGATTTTTCGTATTACTATTATTTTTTCAAGAAAATTCTTTTTTGAAAAAAAATTATTCAAAAAATTAAATGTCATCATTAAATTAACATATTTTAAAATGCATTCTTAAGAAAATGAAGAATCTGAAAAGATTACCTTTAATTTCATATTTTTGGCGTTGTGAAGTTGGTTGCATTGAAATTTGCTTGAATATCTGTTCGTCCTGCACAAATTAAAAATTTCCCTTGAAAAGTCTTCGGATAAGTAACTTTTCTTTTATTTCTCTTTCAGAATTTTCCTGAAATTTAAAAAAAAAAAAAAAAAAAAAAGAATCTCCTGAACAATAGAAAATCTGGAGTGATTATGTTAATTAAAAAGGAGTGTATGCAATAGAAAATGGATTTTCTAGAGAAAAATGTTTTGTATTAAAAATTTCACTTACCGCAATATTATCGGAGAGCAGTTAGAATAAATTTCGATACGCAAACATATAAAAATACGTGGCGAAAATTTTGAAATACTTCTGTTTTGAAACACCTTTTTGTAATCATTCTGTCTGACCGATTTGCCCCTCCCAAAACTATTGAACGATTCAGGAAGTAAAACGAAACTCTTAATTTGAATATGACATTCAAATGCATGTGCATATATTCTTTAATAAGTTTGGGAACAGATACTGAAATATGTCAAAAAATATAATATTACTATTAATGTCTAAATGCTTTCTTTTCTTTTTTTATTTCAAAAACAAAACAAAACTTTTTTCACATTCTTTTCTTTTTCTATAAAAGTATTTATACTATAAGTCAGGAAATTGTTTTAGTATTATAAGCATGTAAAAGAATCTTATACAAACACAACCTTTTACAAACGAATTCAGAATAAAAACTTTATTCTATATTATAAAAAAATTAAAAAAATTATAAAAAATATGTAATGAAACAAATGTAAATGTATCAAAAAAATAAGGTAACATATTTCTTTATTTCGAATAGTTATTTCCTTGAAATAGATTTTGCAACAAAAGAATAGTTTTTCCGTGCCTTTCTAAAAAAAGAAAATTGTAACAAAGCAAAAATTATGCTCTTAATACTTTCAAAATTCATGGGGGTAAAAAAAGTTAATAGTGTTTGCAGTATTTTATATTGAAGTTCAAAAACTTTTTGCATTTATCTCTAAATTAACGGAAATAGTTTTTACACAAGATTTGTTATTTACCATTATTTATCATTTGGAAAAATTTAAGCTCTAATTTTCGTATATATGTATTATTATCTTTTATTGTCGAAAGTAAATCTGAATTAAATCAAAGAATTTGTAACTGTTGCATTTAGCATAAAATTATAAAATTAAGGAAATCTTAAATGAACAAAATGATATTGCTATTAGAGAAACTTTAATCATATAGAAATTACCATAATTTAAATTCTAAATCAAAACTAATACATTAATCGAAGTAACTAACTTTACTATTTACAATAATTTGAATGAAAATCTAAATAATAGGATTCAGATTAAACTTTCAAAAGGAAACACTTTTTTAAAGAAACGATTTACATATGGGCATGATTTCCATATACGTCCAAATTCTTAGCTTAATGAAAACTTTCATATTTGATTGCTTTACATTCATTTTCACTCCCTATGCATTTACTATTTATTTATTATTTTAATTTTAAAAGAAAAAATAAATTAAAATTAATTCATATCTTTTTTTTACATGACCTTTTAATATTGTAGCTATAATTTGCCTCAGTATAAGTTGTTTCTTAAGTTAAATCGCATGAGTTGAATAATTTTGTATTTCAATTATTATCGAAAAACAAAAAATATCTCTCTCAAATTATGATTATCAGTCAGTATTTGATAATATAAATTAAAATATAAAATTATTTTAGACTGTGTATTATAACATATTTTTAATTTATGTTTATTTCTCTCGGCATAAAATTGTATGACGTATTCGTAATCATATTAAAATAATTTCTTAAAAAATATGTGCAACTGGACTTCTTGCATATTCTAGATTTCATTCAGTTACTTGTTATTAAGGATTTCGAACTGTAATTCTCAAAAGGTTATTATGGGTTCATTTTTCTTTTGGGCCAAATTAGTTATGTTTTCTCAGCTGAAAATAAAAAAATGGGACTAATAACTTATATAGACTAGACAAATCATAGAATTATCTTTTATATACTTTCTAAATATACGTCAGTGACGTACTCAGGAAGGGTCTTTGCCCCCCCCCCCCATTAGTTATCAAATTGGTTCTAAAAACCATTTTTTTTTTCCATCTATGATTCAACGAGTAAAAGTCTGCTCTAAATGAAATAGAAGGACAAAAAAAAATTCTCAATACCCTACAGAAAAGCTCTACAAAGATTTCTCAAACATATATATTGTGGATTATTCTGGAAATTTTTTTTAAGTTCGTACGAAAACTTTCAACACTTTGAAATGTATTTTTAGTGTTTCTTTCGGTATTCAAAGTATAAAAATTATTCTTAAGCGAAATTTAATTCTTTGCATTAAATGTAATTCATGTCTAGTTAAATGTCTTAAAAATACATTCAAAATACTTATCATTAATGTTATACGCTTAATAAGACAAATTAATTGACTGGAAATACTGAATGATATGTAGCACTAAACAAAAACACATAATTTAATAATAATTCAATAAAATAATATTGGATTTTCTATGTCTTCCACAGTATTTATATATTGGAGATTTTACCCAAAATTAGTCATTTGGAAAGTGCATTTACATAGTAAACATAAAATCATGGAATGATAATAACCGTGTGTTGTATACGATATATATAAAAATTGTCCAAACTGTATATCAAGTGCAGCTTTTAAAATATTTTATATTGTATGCATAATTAGAAGGTACCCAATCATAGCAAAAACAATTTAACATATATATGCCCCATATAATTCATATGATTCACATTTAATTTATTATCCACATATTTGTCGACTTATATTCCTTTCAAAAACGCTATCTAAATATGATGTTTATAATGAATTAAATCTAATTTTAAACAGTTATAAGTCAAAATAAGCTACAGTTACACATTTATTGAGTAAGGAAATCTAGATACTGAAAAAACGTTACCCATCCAACCCCCTGTCCAGGTTTCATTTTTCATACATGACTGTAGTAAAAACATTGACAGTATCCGAAGCCAATTGACGTTTTAGAAAATCATTAACAGTTTGTTAAAAGGCAAAGCTAAGTACACGCTACAAAAAGATTCTCTACATCTTCAAAATCAGATGGATAGCCCTCAAGAATTTTGTATTTCCAGACAATGTCTCAGAAACCTCAAATAAATTTCTCATTAAAAGTAAAACCATGAGACTGAAGATCTCGGATCACATTTCAGACACGCAAGCGTGGCCTTGGAACCGTTTCAACGTTCCACATATAATTTTTCTTACTTGGAGGAGCAATTGAAATCTTCTGTAAAATGCTTAAGAAGAGTTAACTTCTTGCTCATGATCCTCGCCACGCCTAGACAGAAATCTTTTGTTCACCGAGATCGCGTGCCATTGCCGGATACCAGACAGTCACGGATGAAATTTTCGGAATGCACCTTTTTTGTGGGCGACCTGGTAACTCGCATTTTTTGGGTGATAGTTGGCATCAGGGATGGATTGGTCACGTGGTTCGCGGATATAAAATCTGGAGACATCTGTTGATCGTCCACTTTCGTTTCATTCTCTCGGTGGTAAGAACCAAAGGATCCTTCCCTTGGATTACCCAACCTTGGATATGATCATAAGGCATCATGGGGTAAGTGACTACGAAACTTCATAAGAAATAAACATAGGATAACCATATATCCTTCTAAGGATAATATTTACTATTATTAGTTTTAAATCTATTTTAGGCCTGTGCGTTCAGTCATAAGTTTTACTCTAATAAAGAATAGTTAGCATATTCAAAGGTAACAAAGATCTAGACTGAAATCTAAATGTTAGTTTTTTTCAGAAACAATGCTTGAATATATATTGATATAATACTATAATTATCATATAGTAACAATTAAAGATATAGAAAGAATTGCAATTAAAGATGTGCGTTTGGATTTGATATTCCAGTCATAAATTTTATATCAGCAAAAAATAATTAATTAGGATGCTGAAAGATATTAAAAATGGAAAATTAGTTGAAATAATTTTAATATATATATATATATATATATCGTGTAAATGTCAAAAGATTTTGAAAAAAATCCAATTGAATATTAGTGGTTAAGAATTGCTGGTAGTAAGGAATATTCATTATTGTGCTACTTTAAAGTGATTTAATAATAAAATTTTTTCAAAATAGAACTTGTTCAGAATTCAGAAAATTTCGAACTTGTATGATAATTAAATTAACATTAATTTTATTTTTTATTTTTATAAAAAAAAGTGATTTATTAAACTCAACATTATTTGAATATTACAAAAAAAAATTAATAATTATTAGTGTATAGAAATATTTAATTATATTCGAAAGATCCACCTCGGAGGTGGATCTTTTACATATAGTAAACGTGTACATACTTAGATAAGGTATTTTAAAAATATTTTTTCTTTGTTAAAGAGCTATTAGATATGCGAATAGTAATACGAAATATAGATTCATTAAAATTATTATTCACATTATATTTATATTTAAAAAAAAACTTCTGACTTCACAATTAATATTCCCGTTAAGTGAATATTAAAGCTCTTACAATATGTACGTAACGCTGGTTATATTTATTATAAGTTTTAATCAGTTTTATTTATTATACATTAATATTGAATTTCAACAACGAAAAATTATCTAAACAAATAAAAAATACCAATGTATTAAAAATATATAAAATAAACTATTATTCTCATATTATATAATTCGCTATATATTTATAAAGTTATAATTAGATAGTAATTTTAAATGGGTGTTAAATGTTCAATGCTGAATATTCTATTGATGAAAATTTCTACTATGTTCTATTATAGATATTTTTAGAATATTCCGTTCATTATTTTTTAAAATATTTCATCAATTATTTTTTGAATATTCTATTAATTCTCCATTAATAGAGCGTTTAAGTAATAAAAAGAGCTTAGTTTTTAGATTAATGAGAATTACTGAAACGAATGCGGGCAAATGAAAATAATTATGATACAGAATTTATATTATATAATAAACAGTTTTCGTTTCACTAATAATTTTTCATAAAGAAATTTCATTCTGCTTTCTCATTACTCAATTAAACTAAATAAGATATTGCTAATGATGTTAACGTTTAACGATCAGTTTTCCATTTCTAAGAATGCTATTTTTCTTTCCATATTTCTAGAGCAATATCTTGATTCAAAAATACAATTTTCCATAGATAAAAAAAATCTCATTAAATTTCCAAAAATAAAAAAAACAATAATTCGAAAGTAATTATTTAAATACAACTACAACTGCGTTCAAATTAAAATATTTGTAATTAATACCTGTACTCGAAAGCCTATTGAGCATATGCAAGGTTTAGTTGTAAGCCATTGATGTTAGTCAGGAATGATAATTACTCATAGGAATTAGAGCCTCGGAAACGTGAATTCAGATTCTAGAAATCCTGTTTTCAAGTACTGAAAAGAACTGAAAAATCCTTTATTGAATTTGATAGAGCGAATAAGATTTATGACTTCGTTTTAGGACACTTTCATTCGTAGTTGCTGTATAACACGTGCTCAACAAAACATTTTATGCTACAGAAAATCTTTTGTGCAATTGGATGACCTCATTTTATATGCAGTTATTAATGATACGGTTTTATCAAACAGTTCAGAGTTTTCTATTTACCCTTCAGTTCAAAAGATGCACTGAATCCTCGTTTTTTGTTATAACTATCAGATCTCTTTTGTATCGGCTCTAAATGTAAATTTGTTTTGCGTATTTAAATTTAAATAATTGATTGTAATAAACAATACATATAGCAGCCTTATTAAACACAAATTAATTATTTCACTAAATCAGGATTTTATTATTATTTATTTTAATTTTAGAAAGAAAAAATTATCCGATTTAAAGAAAAGTTTTCTTTGATTTCCGTTTCATTTACTGAATCTTTATTCAATGAATTCATTTGCTTATTAATGATATTATAAAGCTAAAGCAGCAGCAAAAGAGTATCATCAAGATATTTTGCAATTAAATATTTAATTAAATAATTGAATACATATTTTAAAATAATAATTTAAGCAATCCCAATAAAACACTATTATGAAACAAAATACAATCAATTGCTTTATTAACATCAATTCAAATGTTTAAACTTTTCACAGCTAAATGCATGTACTATTAATTTACTAATACACTCCTATATTTACGAAGTTCTTTAACAAAAATAATGAGCTCATTGTATTGTTTTTAAAATTACTCGAGAAAATATTTTGAAAGGAAAGAGTTAATTTTCTTTTCACGAAAAAATTTTGAATGAGGAGAGAATATAATAGAGCTGCGAAATTAGCTTTTAAGAATTATGATTGTAAAATCTTTAATATTTAGCACAAAATATAACAAAGAAGGGTTTCTTGACTATTTTTCAGTTCATTAAAAATGTGAGGGAAAGTAAACATATCGCTTTATTCAAATACATCACTGCCTTTTACTTTTCTTTTACGTAATCGCCTCTGTAAATAATATTAAAAAAAAGTAATAAAAAGTTCCATAATATAAAAAAAAAGTATTTGTTGTTATCCAATTGTGTTTGATTGAGACAAATACCGATATTACTATTCAAAAAAACCTAAAAACATTTTAGAAAATGAAAGAAATTAACATGTAATGTAAATGAAGAAATACTGTAATGTTTTATCATAGAAGAAAATATATACTCTTAAAATAATTAAGTAGCTAGAATTTTTCTTAATGATATTCAAAATCTAAACTTATTAATAAGCAATATAATGTTTTATCAGCCATCTGCTTATGTGCTTGAAATTTCACAATTTAATTAAAGTAATTGGCTTAACTTTCTTTCTAATTTAAATTCTAGTAATAAAAACAAAATAGAAACTTTAACATAAAATAGTTATACTGTAAGAAAAACATTCTAAAACTCTAACGGCCGTCATAAGATAAATATTTTGTTTTATTCTACCTTTGTTATAATTAATTTAAGAATCAAAAAATTTAATAAAATATGACAAAAATTATAAAATTGTTTAAAAAATACATTCGTCATTAGTACATACAAATTATTACTCTAAAATGCATTCCACCTCAGTATTCTATACTAAAACATATTTTATTATAAATAAGTTCAAATGAACTTAATTACAATTTTTTTTAAAAAAAAGTTCAAATATATTATGACTGATTTTACTCATATGTAAATCAAATAGCTCGCTTTGGAGTTGAATTATAATTTTTAAAAAATCTAATATACTATAAATTTTTATCACAGGATCTCCTTTTGCTATTTTTGTTCATGAAGTAAAATATTGACATCAATGCAATTTTATTTAAAGGGGGTGGAGCTGCTGGCCATTATATGGATGTTAATGACATTTGTGGTTAAAGCTCAGAACGATACAGGACTGGTTATTGACACACCATCGGCCTCGAACATCACTGAACTTCAAGATCACTCCACCACCATAGACAATGCAGAAATTTCACCGAACAGCAACTATACTGTCATCGAAAGCTTAGCAATTCAAGTGGAGGATAATTCTAATGACACAACTGATATCGAAGGACTTGTAAAATCACAAAGGCGAGCAGCTCGATTTGATACCGCTGGATCTAACGCATGGGTTCGAGTTTACAACCATCAACCAGGTAAAACAAAGAAGTAAAAACAATTAGAGGAAGACCATTAATGGAAATTATTCAAAAAATACTTGTTTAATCTACATCTTACACAACTTATTTATTTCAATACAATAATAATATGCATATAATTCAAATGTTTTCAAATTTGAATACATTCAAATGTATTACAACCATCGAATCAGTTACTTATGATTTTGTTTTACCAAATTCTTTTAAAATATATAGAATATAATCTTGGGGAATCTGTACCACTAGAAGTTTTAAAAATTTAATAACAGTTAAGCAGTAATTAAAATTTTTGGATATCCACTATTTCTTTAAAATAGTAGATATCCAAAACTTTTGGCAATTAAATTATTGTTAGCAAAATAAGTCGTCTCGAGATTTTGAAACTGAATTCTTTTTTACTAAACCACGCCATTTTAAAAGAAAATACATGGGAAGATAATTTATTTAAATATGCTTATAATTTTGTTCGCATATTCAAAAGGCCCAATAATTCCGTCTATTATACGTATAATAATAAAAGAACAATAATACGGGTTAATTCTATTTTATTAATTAATTAATATTGCGTTGACCTTTCAAGAAGAAACAATGGAGAACTCGCTTGAATTTAAGAAAAATTTATAAAATAATAATAGAACTTCAAATCTCTCGAATACAGGTACCAAAACGAATTCCTACTTCAATTACGAAACCAGAGGTAACACTAGCGCGCATACAAGCGGAGAAGGATGGGATTCTTTGAGAAAAGATGCTCAGAAGGCAGTTATTCCCATTAACAGAAGAGAAAGCAAAACAAAAGATATTCTAAGGGTCAAGTCGAAACCTGGCATTACTCCATCGCCAAAACAACAGAATATTACCGAAACAAATCCTTCCTCTAATGTTCCAGTAACTGCAACAGAAGCACCAGAAGAGACTACAACAGCTTCCTCTGTTCTAACAAAGAAGGACAATCTGAATAAAGGTACCTAATCTATTTCTTAATTGATTATGACTTTTATCAAACTGTGCATTAAGGTATTTGATGTTAATTATTCATAATTTCTGCTAAAAAATAATGTTCAGTAAATCAAGCACTTAAATTAGTCTGTTAGTAATATTCTAATCGCAAAGGTGTTGTGAAAAATGTTACATAAATATTAAATTTTTAATAATGATCTTTACAAAAATAAAACATTGTTTCGAAATATGAAATAATTAGTTATGCGTAGAATTCTCCAAAAATACGATAATAACAAGGTTCATTTAGCGCCATATGAACAACATAATAATATTAGTTTTCAATGATTATTAAGTAAATAAACTAATATTAAATCTGCTATGTCATTTGTTACCATTTGATTGATTCAGTTACTTTGAAGAGCGAAATCTTTTTTTTTTTTTAATCTCGTACATTTCATGTAATAACATATTCACAACTTGGTAAAAAAATTTCTTTTTGGCTTAAAAAAAAATTGCTCATTATCATTTTTTAAATATTATTTCAAGTAATTAAAATACATATCCACGCACTGTTTTTTCGATAACAGGATACATAGTTTGGTCATCCAATGATGGTGGTCCTTCTGGTGGATGGACATTTGATAATCCCAACAATAAAATTAGCAGTCAACCACCTTCATTAGATAATCTAGTACCCAAAGACGGAACTAAATGGAAAGTAAGAATATTTATACATATATTATTACTATTATTATGTTTCTTTTTAAACTTCAAAAACTTATATTTGCTGCTTTAATATATAGAAAATATTAACTATCAAGTTACATTTTTTTCAATCTTTTCACTTTTAAAATCATAGAAGATGAAATAATTTTAAAATTCCTTATTTAGATTTATAAATGAGCTAATATTAGTTAACTTGTACTTTATTTGAACATCTAGAGTGTGTTAAAAAATAATTAATAACACTCATTATAATAGTTTGTAACGTGAAAAAAGTACCTGTATTTTCTTCCTACGCTGACTTCAAATTACATAAGCGTAATACGGTTCATAACATTTTCAATAAATTACAAAAAAAAAAAAAAAAAAAAAAACCGAAACGAAAAGTAAAGAAAGAAAAAGAAAAGGAAAAAGAAATGTCTTGTAAAAAAATTTCGTCACCAATATTGCCTGAATTTTGAATGATTAAAGTTTTGCACTAAAAAAAAACCGTTCGGAAAATTAATTAGAAAGCAATTAAAAAATGCATCCGAAAAATATTTTGAAACGTAAGGGAATTTTTTTTTAAATTTATATTTTAAAGAACAAAATAGTTAGCATCAAGATTTGTATTAAAAAATAAATCACAATTTTTACAACATTTATATGTCTGATCAATAGAATTATGCAAAGATAAAAATACTAATTCTGTTCAAAAAAAAATTGTTCATTTAATTGATTCCAAACCAGAAAGAGAAAAAAAAAGTTTTTCTCAATATTATTGGTGAAACATCTATTTTGAGGCTAAAATATCATGCCAAAATACTATAATTCTAAATATAAAAGCTCTGTCAATGTGAAAATTGAAAAAGAAAATATTCATTCTAATATATAGTACTATAATTGCTGAAGTTAGATTTTTGTATATATGGCTCAGTATAAGTCATAATAATGAAATTAAACATTTTGGCGATATCCTTGTAGGTTATTGGCGAAGGTGGTGAAGATGGTTGGCAGGTTGTGGATGACAAGGGTGATGTCGAATGGAAAATAGAGTACGATGATGGCGAATGGCGAGTCACCAGCACTGGCGATATTCCCGTCGATGCAGAGTGGGCGGATCCTGATTATATCTGGGGGCCGGATGACGGATCTCTGTCAGAAGAAGACGAATATAATTCATGGTCAGCCGATGACTACGCGTACTCTCCTTGGGTAGATCCAGTGGTATATGTCAGAGGAATTGGAAATAACACCTGGCCGAAAAGCGATGCCGAAAATCAAGGTGCAAAATCATCAGATCATACTTCTACTTCAGGTAGTTAAAAATTATATATCATTAAAAAATGTACGAAATATGTTGAATTAGTTGTCTTTGGATCATTTTGATGCTACACATCCTATTGTCTCTCAAAAATAGTTTTGAAAAAGAAATTCCAGAACTGGAAGCTCTTGGCGAGGCTACAAAAGTTCATATTCAAGTTTGTGACGTTAGGCAATTAGCGATTTTCTGTTCACTAACATTAGGGGCTTTATAGTAAACTAAATTGCATAAAACTACAAGTTCTTCCCAACTCAAATGAATTGATGAAGATAGAAGTGAATTGAATTGAATTAGAGATAGTGACATATAAATGAAACAGAATTGAAATTAAAATGAAGGGAGATAGAAGAAAATATCAGGTTGATAAATATTTGTAAGTTATATTAAGGCATGCAGTTAATCTCACAGATTGAAGCGAATCTTTGTTAAAGCACTAAAATAAGGATCGGATGTTTCGAGAAGTGGTTGAATAAGAACGAGTGAATTGGTAAGCTAAGACTTTATTAGATGTTCCTAATTTAGAATTGACGAGTTAAAGGGCATTTGAGAGATAGCTACCTTATATATTTCTCAATGATTATTAATAAAGTATTTTATCTTACTCTTTTTTTTTAATTGGACACTAATAATCATTGAGTGTGTAAATACAAGGAAAAATGGCGGTAAAATTGAATAAAAAAGAAAGGATGTAAAAATTGATGAAATAATGTTATGTAAAAAAGAAATATATATATTTAGTACAAAAAATGAGTCGACGTTGTTATCATTAAAGTTCTCAGGCTTCAGCCTATTTTGTTTTGTGGATAATAACATCCTATTTTAAAGCTGTTGTCAAGTAAACCAATTTAATTTTTCTGTAAATTGGAATTTTTATAACGTCTTAAAAGATGCTATTCGCATCAAAAATTTTGTCTATTAATCCTTCATCACGCAAGTGCTCTCACAATCTTTTTACAAGTTGAAATATATTTTCTAAAAAGGGCATTATTTGATACTTCAATACAAAATTATTTTAACAAAATTATTGATTAATTTTTTATTACACAAACACTTCAGCTTTAAGACTAAAGTATTCATTAATACTCCAAAAACGGAAATTCTGAAAATGATAGCATAAAAATTACTTATCTAAAATTGTCTGCAAATACCAAACTTAATATTTAAAGAAGGATATACATTTTATTATGCAGAGTAGATACAAAAGTTAATACTTTAATGAGATTTCTTGCCTAATTTCACATATACTTTACAGCGGAGAATAATTCAATTGCTGAAAAAGATCAGCTTAATCCAAAAGAACCAATAAGATTCGGAGCCCGTCGCAAAATTCCTGAGAAAGATACTTCAAGTGCTCAAGATCAGACAAATGAAGTAAAAAGTGACACAGCGGACGACAGCAAGAACAAAAATAACGAAACCCCACAGGCAGATCAAATTACGCCCAAAGGCAAATCTTGGCTTCCTAATCAACCAACTATTAAAACAGGTCAGAAATGGATTCAAGGCTATGGCACCAAGTCTTGGGAAGTAGATAATACAGGGATAAATACTGGTTTTGGAGGTGAAACATGGATAACGGCAAGCAAGGATTTTCCAAATGGCCCGTGGGTACCAAAAACAGCTGGAGGTAAGGAAAAATTCTTATGCATCGAAAACAAAAAATTTTATATTTATTTAACTTGTCTTTCTAATTCCTGAAACTTTAAGAATTTAGAATATAAAAAAAAATTATCCAAACTATTATTATATGTCCACTTCGATCCACAGAAACCTGACGATTTCCTTTTAAAAGTACAGTTCAAATCTGATTAAAATTTAGATGTTCTTGAGGTTTATATTGTTGTTGTTGGTATATCATCTTGTATTCAAATTAGATGGCTTATAAAGTATTGATTACAGTTACTCATAAATTTCATCAACCCAATGTTCATTTTCCCACTAAGAAAACTGACAAAATTATAACTAATAATATCAATCTTAACGTATATCCTATTCTACATATATTACAATTAAATACCATCTTTGTAAATTCACAATTATTATAACGCTTTTAAATGATTATTGCCGGTATAGTTTAAATAAAGAAAAACTAAAGCAAAGAATATTCGATTAAAATACATTTCAAAAACAGAAAATTAATTGTTTGTAATTTCAGTTATCAATTTTTAGTTTAATTTCGAAAGCAGATGTAAAGTCGGGTTCTATTTGCTTAACAGGGCAGATTCAAGAGGTACCAAAGAATATTAATTCTGTAACCCAAGACATTAAAGTTCCAGAAAACCCTATCCGAGCTTGGGGTACTGGATACGGAAGTAAGACCTGGAAAGGCAATGAATGGGATAGCAACGTTGTTTGGAAAACAGGGTTTAACGGAGCATTACCATGGGATAACGAGAACAGCACCAACACCTGGAAATTTCCAGATCAAAGCAGAGAAGACTCTGAGGAGAAGGGGAAGAAAAACATAGTTTGGTCTCAACCATTACCCAGTGAAGATAATGAACCCGTTTCCAATCCTAAGCCTACGAATCCACCTCAGAAATCGTTGGGTCCTCTCCGCATCAAATGGCCAACTAAGCCAACAATAAGTGGAAACATTCAATGGAAGACACCACCCAGTAGACGTACTGAGGAAGAGAGCTGGGGTGACGACAGCAGTGAAGGTGGGGTTGTTTGGAAAGAAACGACTGAAGTCACGCCCACAGATGCTCCAACAGGTAATCTACTCTCAAATAATATCCATTAACAACTTTAATTTTTTTTTTTTTTCTTATCCTTTCTAACTATCACCAATCATAAATCCTTTATTCAAAATCAGTTCTTGTTAAACATAAATTACAACATTTGTTTAATAAAACTCTTATTTAAATATACTAACAAGCATTTATTTCTTTTCTATTCTGCATTTTTAAAATTATAGGTGACATATTTACTCAAACAAATACCCTCTTAAACAAAGGATGGCAAATTGGAGATTGGTTAAGTAATCAAAATGTAGCAGCTAAGCCTATAACATTTGCATGGAAAAATAAACCTCCTCAGAAAACAAGTAACCTGATTAGTGTGAATTGGAAATCTGATGAAACTACAACTGATACTCCTCCTGTTGTACCAGCAGTTTGGAATCAGGGTCAGTGGCCAGGAAGCGATCAGAATGGCTTTCCAACATGGATATTTTCTGGATGTAAGCTACAAATCAAATGTGGCTCGACGGAAAGTGATTCCAGTGATGATGACAGTGCTCAAACTACTCCTCAAGATACTCCGGATGATGATTCATCTTTGATATCAACTAACGCTCCAACAACAACAGTTGCAAAAGGATGGCCGGTTAATCAATTTAAAGGTAAAAGCTGGAGACCACCAACAAAGAGCTGGAAACCTCCTCCAACAAAAAGCTGGAAGCCACCGAAAAAGAGTTCACGACCACCATCTTCCAAACAACCTCCTCCAACAATGCCAGATACACCACCTCCAACGCCGCCACCAAGTATCAGTTGGAAGAAACCCCCTCCTCCACCAAACATGGGATGGAAGAAACCTCCTCCTGGTTGGAAACAATCACCTCCTAGCTGGAAGCAACCAACCCCACCAACAACGACTCTTTGGACAGAGGCGACCACTCCACCTCCAAGCATAAGTTGGAAGCCCCCTCCTCCTTCAACGAAATGGAAGAAACCTGGACCAAGACCAAGACCTAATAAGAGTTGGAATCCCGGCCCTACCAAAAGTTGGAAACCACCTCCCACCAAAAGCTGGAAACCTCCCACACCTCCAAAGAGCTGGCAACCATCTATCGCTACACCAGCACCTGATACTTGGAGTACGCAACCCAAACCAGATTGTAAAGATACCAGTGAAACAACCAAGCCAACACCGGAACCTAACGTTGAAGATGGTGATGATGAAGAAATTAATCCACCTCACATTATTATAATTACAAAACTTCCAAATAACCAGAAAGGGCTTCCTCCTCCTCCTGCTCCACCATCTACTGACAAGTGGGACACTAGAGATGATCGTAAGCCTAAAAGGCCTCCAACTAAATCCTGGAACTTTCCTGCAAGAAAAGTAAACCAGAAGAATGGTAAGAATAGGAAAGATATGGCAAAGATGATAAATAAATGGCCCATACGACCCAGAAAAATCTCTAAGCCTGGTAACAAAGCCAAAGGATGGCCTAAAGGTATACCTCCACCAACTTTCACTTGGCCAGGAAATAGTATGAGAAGATGGACAACAAAAAAACCAACTTCTGTGACCAACTGGAAGCCTCCAAAGTATATGAAATCAAAGCTTTGGAAACAGATGTTCCGGAAATGGATGAGCTCTCGAATGTAATTCCCTCCCCCACCCCTCCGAAAGAACAATTGTAAATTAGAAACTTCTGTAAATTCTATTTTAATGATAATTGAGCTATTAGATGTGATATCAAATAAAGAATTTTATGCACCTTGATTTAAAATTTGTATTTATTTACTTTTAAAATGGCAGCACTAAAGAAAGGCGAAACGTTTTCCCTTCTGATTAAAAAAACAACTTTATAAACAATTTTGGTTACTAGTTAAAATATCAAGCAAACATCAGGCATGAAAACATTTAAAAAAATATTTGATAAATATAGCAAAACGAGCATAAATGTTTCATATTCTTTGCAAAAATAATATTTTACTGAAAATAATGCGTTACTAATAAATCCTTTTATACTAAAATTTCTGTTTAATATCGGATAATGATGCAATTATAGTATTTTTTTTTATATAATTTTCACTATTCGATTACTAAAATTTTCGAGATTGTTTATTTACGTCACACTTAGAACCAGTACGAGGGCTACTGGAGACGGAGAACTTGTAATTTTGAGCCTCGATCAAGTGACAAGGACGACACCTAAGCATCTTCCTCTTCAAACTTAACAAACCATGCACAGAGCCGCGTTAAATTTAATGTGCATCAGCTCTACTATATAGTTCAGTTTTTATTAACGTTGCACTAGAAGCAACTATAGGGCTATTGGCAACGGACCTCGTAATTTTGAGCTTCGGTCAAGTGACGATGGTGACATCTGAGCTTGCACCCTTTCTCCTAACTTCCACACCACGCCAACGGGAGAACTTCGGGCCCCGACAGATTTGACGTGCATTAGCCCCGGCTATAAAGCGGGTCTTTAGCGGCCAAGGATCGAACCCGCGACTGAACGAAAACCGCTGGCCACGAATCCGAAACCATGACCACTAGGCTACTGCGGCCACAATCATTCAGGAAATTGAAAAAAATGAATGTTAAATATGCTTTATAAAACTATACAGACTAAAAATCATAGGAGTTTGCTAGTTAAAGTCGTTGACTATAATTTATTATGACATCAATGCATGTGCAAAAAATTATACGTATTTAATAGTCGACCTTCGTAATATTGTATAAAAAAAAAAACATTTTTCAGCATATTTCGATGAAAAATTTGTATCCAGGAAGAAATATCCCTTTTTTTTAAATAAAAATAGATCTAATTCGCTTTTTTTTAAGTTTCTGTAATATTCGAAACAGTGAAAAAAGGCAATTATTAAAAATAATTTATAGTCCTCGTTTTTGTAAGCATCTAGGTTACATAATATATCAATTTTTAAATAATTAAAGAACATTTTTGGTGATGTCATCCACCATAGCAGTGCAGCAGCTAAATAACGGCCCCGGTTTTCTTAAGACCGTAGCTTCAGTCCGTAAAAATTGAAAGGAAAAAGAAATCCGTAGAAAGTCGATCATTTCGTACAGATGGCGATGGTGTACAGTTGTGTTTCTCAAACATTTAAAAATTCGGAACTTTTCAATTTCGTCGGCGCAAATCTCGCCAAGTTTAGTTTTTTTTTTTTTTTTTTTAACGTCGCACTAGAAGCAACACGAGGGCTATTGGCGACGAACCTCGTAATTTGGAACCTCGGTCAAGTGACGAGGACGACACCTGAGCTGGCACCTCCCTCTCCTAACATCCACACCACGCCTACGGGAGGACTTTGGGCCCCAACAGATTTAACATGCGTCGGCCCCGGCTCCGCGGTGGGTCTTTGGCGTACAAGGATCGCACACGCGACTGAACGAAAACCGCCGGCCGCTAGTCCACGACCTTGACCACTAGGCTACCGCGGCCCGCAAATATCGCTTAACAGACTTTATAGGAGACAATACACAGTACACACATATTCCGTTTGGCGTCGGTTGTATCATTTTTGGCGACTTTATCACCTGCGCCGGCGGTTTCTTTTGATATATATATATATGATATATATATATATAATTTTCAAAACTACAAATGAAACTGAAAGAAAAATAAAAAAAAAAAATTAGTGAGATCTTTGCGCTTGGTGTTTGTGGGAAAGATATTTTATTTAGGGTTCCTATCTAATTAACTTTAGTCTCAATTATCCCCGTTTTGTTATATCCAGCCTATTTCTTCTTTTTAGCAGCAGATCATTTATGGCACTAAATCCAAATTCAGTTAAATATGAAGATGGAAATGGTAACAATAGTTATCTTTCACATTTGGAAATTTCATTTCGGTTTCTTCACAAAGCCATGCCATCACTCCTTTCATATTAAATAATGGTTTAACTGATGCATCGTTCTGCATTTCTGCGAATTCTTCTTGATACTGTATATCTGAAATATCAGAAAGGTCTACTAACATTGGCTGCGTCAACCAAGTTGGGAAATCAATTTTTATAAAGCAGAAAATCTTTCTTTTAAAGCAGCTGACAAAAATGTTTAGATGATCGACAATAACATTTGTAGCTGTATCAGTTACTTCACGTTTTTGGAGCCAATAAAACCTTTCAAAATTTTTGTTGCAAATATTATTGACACAATTCAATAAAAGTAATAAAATCAAATATCTTCGCTTTTGCATCGATAAAAGTTTTAATTGATCCTTGTAATTGTTTATTTAATATATTTAGTTTTTCCATAGATATCAGCTAAATAACTTAGAAATGCTTTACCATCGACCATTAACAACTTTTTTCATTTCATGTTTTTTGCTTAAAAAACACTAAGAATATTAAATAGTTCCATCAATCTTTTTAAGCAGTTCCTTTTCGAGAGCCATCTTACTTCAGTGTAACGTATAAGTCTCACATGGTCTTCATTTCGTTCTTCACAAAATAACTTGAAGAGACATTCCCATTTGTCATTAGCTTTAATAGCAATGATACACTTTATAACTAAATCAAGTATTTCGTTTAGAACCGGTGAAATGTTTTTAGCTATAAGATTTTCCATGTGAATGACACAGTGCACAAGCACATTTGGATTCCCCTCGTTTATCATTTTAAGCAACTATTTTTCTTTCCCATCATATTAGGAACACCATTTGCAGCACAAGATGTTATATTTTTCATTGGTTCGAAGGTGTGTAAATTTACGGAGTACCTCTCCCCAGAGCGGGAGATACCTCCACATCAGAGCTATTAAATATGAGAAAATTAAGAGAGTTCCATAAGATTTGCTAAAAGGTAGGAAGAGAAACTACGGTCAACATTATATGTCCGCCAATCGGACGAAGCCGGTTCCCCTCGGCCGCCGCTAAGCGGTCGAGCGAGAGGTCCGGAAAGGCAACCTCTTTCCCCGCAGCACCGGTTTCGAATGAACGAGGCCAGGGGAGGTGGGAAAAGTGTGGAGAGAAAGGAGCGTTCTGATTGGTCGAACGCTCGAGGAGAGAGAGAGGGGGGGAGAATCCGCCAGCTAGCTGACTTTTTCTCCGAGGGAAAAAAAAGGAGAGAAAAGGAAAGTCCTTCGATACCGTTCGAACATAAATTAAATTTAGAAAAATATGTTAGTTGACAAAATTGAGGGTCGGAAGGTTTGGATGTCAATTCATGACCTAATTCGCGCGGGATGAAATCAATAAAAGCAATTTGGAAGAGGAAGGAGAGATATTTTAATGATTTGGTGGATTGTTTTCCGTCCAGGATTTAGAATTTTGAATATCTGTGTTTTAAAGAGATGCATGTCTAGCAGCAATTAGAGAAAGGCTGATAGACTGGTTTGATTAAGATAGGTTTAATTTGGAATAATTAATTTAAGAAGTAAATTTAAAAATTTTTAGAAGTGAACAACAGTGCTAGTGGGTACCCAGGGAACACCACTAGTTTGTTGTACGGGGTTTGTGATCCAAATGAGGTTGCAACGTGTGAGCTCTTTTGATGGTAGGGAAATTATCGAACGTTTGTTCGAGTAGAGCTCTGGGGCGTTTGACGGCTGCCTTACGCCTAGGACTGATTTTGTAGTTTGGTTGCGACCTCAATAGATTTTTCATTGGTATATTATTAGCATCTAAGTAAGTTTTTAGTTTATTATAAATATCTTTGGAGGTAGTGGTACTTTCTAATGATTTACAGAACATTTCTTCAGCAAAACCACCTTTATCAACCAAACCAAACCGACTATTTTTGTCGGGGAACATAACCCTCTCGGACTTTAATCCCCTGTGAATTGGCTATTATTTGAGGTGAGACTGAATTTTGGTTTTACACTTGCCCAGAAGTTAAGATTTAGATATTAAGATAATAAAATAAAATTACAGTGCAATAGCTTTTTGGAAAATATTAAATTAATTTTGAAAAATATGCTGAATATATATTATTATTAGAATATCACTAGTTGAAGTACTAGTGTTGTTAAAATTAATCCAAGAGAAGATGGTTGAAATTCATGAGTTTAGGCTTAGGATATTGCAGCAGTAGTCTATTGGATTCATGCTTGCTTCTTCAGTCTGGTCGCAGTGAGAGCGCGCTCTGTGATTGGTTAATGGTGTGGTGTGTTATTTCTGTATATATAGGTGGGTGCATAGGGGTGAGATTTTGTGAGGAGTGTGCTTGTGTTACCAGTGTTTTTATAATATAAGTGAAATTAAAGAATTAAAATTTCTCGTGGTCTATGTAGTTGTGGGTTGTTTCTGAGTGGGGTGTACTTTTCTATTTCTTGAATGGTTTTATTGCTCGAGGTATAATTTTTTGGTAGAAATTTCCTGATAATTTTTTAATGAAGTTTATAAGTGTTGGAACCTTTATCAACATTATCTTTTATCAACTTTATCTGAAGAAGTTATAAGTACGGCCTCACTGTCTGTCAAAATTGATTCATGTAACTGTAACCGAAAATTTTCTTTTCAGCTTTTTAACAAGTTGCATTTCAATATCCTCACTCATTTCGTCTACTCTTCTGCTAACTGTGCTGTTACTTAGCGGCATATCTTTGACATCTTTTCCCAGAACCATTTTAAGAAATACTCATATTGATGATTTGGTGCAAATCGGGAATAGGGTGTCCATTAGGAATTTGGCGACTTTTAGGAGCGATAATTGGCGATTTAGGTCATGGTAATCCTAAGCATACTCAATGCTTTAGTCACGCACGTTTGGCGACCTATCCAGGAAGTCGCCAAATTCCTAGTGGACACCCTATTCCCGATTTTTTTTTAAATTCTGCCCAGTAGTATGACTTTTTCCAGATTTAGAGATGAGGGTAAAAATGCAGTTTAGCGTAACCACTTGGCGAGATTTGAAAAATCGCCAAATTTGGCGATTTTTATGGCGGAGCCTGAAGTCCGCGAAGCTTAAAAGTAGGAATTTTTTGACTCACCTAATTTTCAGGGTCGTCTCGATTTTCCGGCGGGTACACAGTAATAACGGTTTTCAAAAACTCCTTGTAGGTTGTACATGTAAGAATGAAATTATCCCTCGACAAAGAAACTGGGATTGGGAGAATAAACGTAGAGTAAATGATTGACGGTAAGGTAAAAAACACAGAAACAAAATATCAACCAAGCGGGAGAATTTGAATAAAAAAAACGTTTAAGAACGTAAAACGCAAATGCACGAAAACACAGCAAAATTAATAAACGACTGAACTGCACAACTGGTACACCGGAATAACGGACAAAGAAAATTCTAGAAACTGTGAGAAGTCGGCACTAAACAATGGAAAAGGCCAAACGATTAACCCATGATTGGTTAAGATTAAAAAAGAAAGAAAAATAGTTTCGCTTTAGAAACGGAGACTAAAAAAGGTACTGCATGTGATTGGCTAAAAGAAAAAAACATCCGAAACAGCTGCCTGATTGTGAGATTGCGCAGGTGTATTGAATCCTGTAAAAAAGAAATCCAGACTGAAAGGGGGAATGAGGACTTTAATTCCGATTACGTGATAATTCGAAAGAGTAGCAGAAAACATAAATAGTGAAAAAGATGATCGAGGATTGTTAACGAAAAACAGTGGTGATCCGGCATCCGTATTCGTGTGGAATTCGAAAAGGTAGCCCGGCGAGATGCAACAAAGTGAAAAACATGATCCGAGGATTGTATAACGAAAAAAAAAACAGCTGGTGATCCGACATCCGTATTCGTGTGGCAAATTCGAAAAGGTAGCCCCGGCGAATGCAACAAAAGTGGAAAAAAAAAAAGATCAGAGAAAGGTATAAATATATATATAAAAAAAAGCTCCTTACTGAAAATCAAAAATCATGTATCATATGCCTTATTCGAAAGGGTTGCCACGGCTAAAGCCACCGCAGAAGAAAGCATGGTAGCCACAGTTGGCAAAATATCGCCAATCAATTCCTGTCGCCAACGGGTGGTTACGCTGAACTGCATTTTAACCGAGATGAGTTGTGAAATATAACTAGCCTCATGAGTACGATTGACAGTTGCATTATGAGCAGTAAAAAGAGATATTAATGCTACTCTTTTTTTTTCAAAATCGTTTTTTTTTTTTTTTTTTTTTTTTTTTTAATGTTTGAAAGTAATTTAAATTTGAATTAATATGAGCATTATGTTTTGCCTTCCAATGCACTTCCAGACGACCACGTTTCACTGATTCGTTGATCAAGCAATGTTGGCATAAAAGACAAAGAATATCTTTCACCATAAACAGCAGGTATGAAACCAAATTTTAAATATTCCTCCGAACACTGAAGAACTTTCTTTTTATTAGCACCATTCATTTGACTATGAGGTAAAAGAAGAAAAAAAATTAAGAACTTGATATGAGCTGAAGTAAATACGGATTCAAGATGCATATAAAAATACCCAAATGCAAAACAAAAACATACTTTTTCATATGACAAATGTTTCTGGAAAATGTTTCTAAAAATGAAAGTAATAAAAACTACTAACTGAATTTATTTACCATTCAACTACCCCTAATATTTATATAATTTTTGTATTTTTTATAGCAACGGGACTTTTATAACAATTTTACAGACATTTATTTTGAATTAACAACAATGATTAATTATATACAATACTGCAAAACACTGCAGAAACTTAGATCCCAGCATATTTTATTTTGTACCATTCAAAACAATTAGCAAGATTGTATGGATTTGGAAAGAATATTTTATCATCATGCAGACATATATTTAATAATTTTATTGCAATTTGCCTCACATTACACAAACATACCATGAAAAGTATTTGTAAAAATTGGCTATATCATTAATAAATAGATCATTTACACTCTAAATGAGTCCTTTTTCAAATTGCCCCCCTTAAGAATCAAATTGTCCCCTTAAGGGGAATAGGCCCCCACATAGAGAAATACTGATGTACAGTTATAGTGTTCCTAATTATCTCTGTTTAATAGAATATACATCAGCACCATAATTAAATAAGTACAATTCATAATTACCAATTGTTACTTAAAATACTAATAAAATTAAAAAATTTAATGCAAAAAGGGGAAAAAAAAAAAGATTAGAACTTCTTAAGGGAACTCAGAAAATATCCCCAGACCAAAAGAACTAGCTTTGAATAAATATATTTAACAGTTAAGTCAAGCGAAGAAACTCGCTTGTAGAGAAACTGTTTACCCATTCGAGATCTAACAGAAACAACGAAATGGGTGTAGCTAAATGCTTATAGTTCTCTGATGGATAAATAATTGAACTTATATATAACACTTAAGAGAAATCACGATTCCAAAAAATGCAATGGATATAAATAGAATGGGTGTGGAAAGTGAGATACCAGCACAAGTGTCAACCTCATCATCTGACTGTAATTTTAAAAAAAGACATATTTGATTATGATTGGCAGACTTTGTCTTGGGCAGCAAGAAGCTGCTTGAAAAAAAATGGCCAACAAACATATACACAGAAGTATAATAGCTTTATTGCTTCACATTCCTCAAATAAATGGATATATGTTTTTTTAAAAAAAACTTTTTGATTCAGGTAAATTTCCATTAAGTTCCTATTAAAAATATCATACTATAATGAACTTTTTAGCTTCAAAAATTAAAATATTTTTTGCAGAATAAATACATTTCATAAAAAGGGAAGAGGTTTCATCCTCATTATTGAAAACATTTTTTTAGTATTTCAAGCTTAATAGCTCTATGTTTTACTGTTATATCATGAATCAACATTTCATTAGCAGTTATTTTAATTATGGAATATGTTATACATTTTGTAAGGTATAGATATGTATTGAAATTTTGCCATTCTTTTATACTTAAGAATGCCTCAGTACATACTGAAAAAATTTAGAGCCTGACAGAATGAAAGCAGATCATTAAACCAGACAGTAATAATACAGTCATTGATCTGACTCTCTCATCAATAGAATCTAAACTGAATTGAATATCACAAAGGAAATATTTTGCTGTTCTTTCATGAATGTCCATTACATTAATAGCAATTCAAGTGCTTGCAACACACATAGTCAGAGCAGCAATGTAACCATTAAAGATAACTGGCTAGTATTTATACATTACGAAAAAAAACTTGCAATGCGAGTTTGTATTTACAGTCACACCAGATAATACATATCCTATTGAATATGATTACCATGATTCTCTTATCAGCTTGACACAATATATGCTCACAAAATTTTCAATCCAATCATACAATTTCATAGATAGGAGGAAAAACGTTAAAGAAGTTCCGCTCTATAGTTAACATTTTCACCTATAGATGATAGGTGTCAGAAGTTTAAACCACTGTTAAGTAACAAAGCCAATACCCCAGAGGTGGTATCTCTTAATTGTATTCCTCACTATGCAACAACTTAACCTATTCCAATTAAATGAGTGCGTGATAGTACTTTATGGTACTTTTCCATTTCGCCAGCGCAAGAGATAAAGTCGCCAAAAATGATACAACAAATGCTAAATGGAAGTGTATATTGTGTGTTGTCACCAATAATGTTTGCTTGGCAAGATTTGCACCTATGAAATGGAAAAGTACCCATTATCCTATTATGTAGCTCTGTTATTATTTTGATAAGGATTCTACAACATTTGACACACCTAAAATTCTGATTTTCTAATAGAATAGTTCAAAGTTTTGAATATTTTTCTGAAATCATACCATACACTTAATTCGGATTTTAAAGAAACCTTTCTTTTTAATAATCTAGTCACAAAGAGTTAAATTTGGTTTAAAAATATTTTACATGCATCTCTTTTTCAATACTGAATGTAATTTATATATTGAATGATACTCAATAAATTTTGTAAACCTCATTATTGCAAATTTTACAAAAGCATCATCAATATTTCATCAAAAATACTTTTAACAACCTTAGAAAATGATCAACATTTATTAGCATCAAAATTTTCAGTAATAAATTTTCTCTGTAAACTATTATTTCAATAATTAACACCATCATTTTTTTTTTTTTTTATTTTACTTCTGTTTTAATTGGATTTTTTTTATGATAACATATAATGAAATTGTGCATTTCAACTCAAATTCGTATTTTTTTTCCCCTTTCAAATGTAATTTACAGGTAACAGTTGAGTAAGTAATAAAGTAAGAATGAAAGAAAAAATAATTGAAAATATTTCTACATGGATTTCAAAAGTATAATGTTTCTTTTAATTAATATTTCACTTCAATTTTGAAGAAACAAAAATTTTCAAATATTCCACAAGAGTTTCAGTAAAAATTTCCAAACTATTTTCAGTTTTTATTTTCAATTTTCTATAAATGGGAAATGGCTATATTTCTCCTTTATTCAAAAACTTTTTTTATTCAGAATGAAAATTTGCTAACAAGAATGTTTTTTTCTCAATAAAATTTTTTAATCACTAATTGAAGTATTCATTTGACACTTTATATAATTATAAGTATTAAACCATGGCATACTTAACAGATGCAGTTAAAATTTCGGGTTTTAGTATCTCAACTGCATTTATACAGATAAAGAAAAGTATAATTTTTAAAATAAATGAAAATCTATTTCAATACTTTGCAACTTATTTTAAATAACATTTTGACATTTTACAAGATAAATTTTATTTTGAACAAGAACATTAAAAACTAATCAATTGAATGCATGAAATTCTCGAACTTTTATTTATTACAAAAAACTAAAAACATTTTATTTAGGCTTATTTAAACAAATCATTTTCCAGGTCTTCTGTGCCAACTCTCAAGGTTAAAAATTATAATTTTTACAAATTCTTTTTAAATGAATTTTTTTCAATTCTTGTTCAACTTGATTTTCAACCATTGCAATAATTTCTTTCTTCATTCCTTTATTTAAATATCTTATGTAAAATTTTGCATATTAAAACAAAACAAAAAAAAGTTTTTTCACATAGTATGAATTCTTATACTATTGCAAATATTGAAATTCTTTCCCACTTTCAATAACAATTTACAATAATAGAACTTACCACTAATTTTTTTTAAAAAAAATGTTAGATTCCAGAAAGAAATGAAGTAATTCATTTTTTAAAAAAAGATTACCATAAAGAGATCATAGTCATAAAAACTTTGAGCAATCTACAAAGAAATAAAAGGTTCTTTTAGTATGTTAATATCATTTTTCTCTATTTCAAGGGGAAAAATTATAAATTCATTTGGGAACAGAGATTTGTCATTGTCTAGGTTAAAATGAGCCAAAATACATTTTTCAGAATTAAGAACTGTATAACAAATAATTACTAATTATACTCCAGAACTTAACTTTCAACATATGAGTATAATATGTAAATTAGTGTCTGTGCATGTGCAATACTAATTCACATATTATTACATCAAAAAATGTTTAAGCCCCATTTACATAAACAATATTACAATTTAAATGTATGAGTCAAAATTACAATAAAAAGTTTACAAATTTATTCAAAAAATAATATTTTACAAATGTTGGCATGTACCAAACATGTGGAATTCAACAAAGATAGAAATAATAAAAAAAAAAATCACAGGTAACAAAAAATCACAGACTTTGCAATTATTTCTTCAATTGCTTCCATACAGCTCTTCCAAAGAGAGGGAAAAAATAAAACTTTTAAACAGTAAAATCTTTTGGCGTATCTAACTTGTATGTGACTTTGCTAAATAAATGACTAAACTGCAATAAATCCTTCATTTAGGATTTTTAAAAAATATTAACATAAAGTGTTTGACTCATTTAAAGCATACCAAAGTTGCTATCATTTATGGCACAGACAGAAAAACCTATAGTTTTCAAACTTTATAGAGCATGTTTACTTAATTTGACTTTTTTTTTTTTAAATATGTATCATTATGAAAAGGAATATTTATTTAGGAAATGACGCTTAAGAATTTTTTGTGGTGTCACATCTGGAACGGCAATATGTTTCATATTTAGATAAGAAGTTCTTGCTAAGAAGAGCACAAGAAGATGGTCGTCTATCAGGATTTGCATCTAGTAATGCACAAAGCAAGGCATAATCTTTAGGCAAAATCAGCTCCTCTATCTGTAAACATAACCATAACATTACAAAAATTTAAATTAGAGAAAATTCCAATTTAATCAGAGAAAATTAAAATTATTTTATGTAATAACATAAATTTTATTAATAAGAGAGACAGAGAAATTTTTATACATTAAAAGAGTTGAAGATATTTAAAGCAAATTAACTCTTAAAATTTAGGGGGGAAATACTTACAATACTTCTAAATGCGGTAATATTTGGTACTCCATCAGCAGTAGCAGTAAATGACAAATTTGGAAATAAAACCTGAAAAAATTTTTAATGCAAGTTAATTTCATTAAATTTCACTAATGCTTTTGATAATATATTAATTAGGATGTAAGCAAAATATTATGGAAGTTAATGAAGAGAAACATTCAAGAATGAGAATACTGAAAAATTTAAGGAAAAAAAATTATTTTTCTCTCAATAAATATCTGTCCAAAAACTTACCCAAAGTACTAAGCATCCAAATCCATACATATCAGCTGATTCATGAGCAGCTTTGTTCTCAGGAGGTTGAAAACATATGCCTTTGAGGTTTAATTTCCCATTTAGAAAATGCTGAAATTGAATAAAAATTGATCAATGAATACATAATTATTTATGTTTTCAATATTCTATTGAACATGAAAAATATTAATATCAAACATTATTAAACATTGACAGCTACTAACTAAATAATAAAAAAGGTATTTAAAAAAAAGTCATAAAAAAATTAAGTAATAAAAATACAAGATACATTTCTATCAAAATAAAAGTAGATTTGTATAAAATACTTTAAAGTAAGATAATTAAACAATTGATATTAAATCTCTGTCATGTATTAATAACTTAAAGCATATTTTATTTATAATATTCCATTCCAAATAAGTATATACAACGAACTAGTTGGTGTATCTATTTTTTTTTTTTTTTTAAGCGTGCAGGAATTTTTAAAATATAACTATGAATAAATTGTATGAAGCAAAGATAGACCATGTGGCCAAAAGATGTAATATGTGCCTGAATTATGAATAGAGGAGCAGTAATCTTCCTTCATTAAGGGAAAAAGAAAGAAAATATTTAGCTCACTGAGTTGCAATTATAAATGTGTATATAAAATCTACATATTGATATTTTTTATAAGCCATTAACACATATTTTAACTTCTTTTTTTTTAGTATGGTTCGATCAAAGAAGTGGATTTTTATAAAGAAACAACAATTAAACATTCAGTTTTATAATAGATTTGGTCAGGAAAAAAAAGCTAATGCTGCTTTGTTATTTTTTAACTCATAGCAAAAACATCAAATTGTATTAAAAAGGGCATATTTTGAATAGAAAAAATTGGGGGAAATATTTCGAGTATGCTGGGAGTCATGGAGGGGGGGAAAGGAGTGGAAAAGGGGGATGGCTAAAAAATATCACTGAAAATAATTGTGAGGCAGGAATATGCTTTAGTTCCATCCACACATCAGCAAAACATCCTTAAAATACAAGAGTGATGCAATCAATGGTAAATATTTGTATTCAGGCAAACACAAACAGGCTTTTAAATTTATATACTAGACAATGATTCACAAAATATCCATAACTTATATATATAAACAGTGAATTCAAGAATTTAACATTCCTAGAAATGAAAAACAAGTTTAAATGAAGATATTCTAAAAATAAATAAATAAATAAAAACTTACATGATCAAAGCAAAAATCAAGTAAGGCTTTATCATTCTCAATTACTATTGTTAAAGGGTGGATAGAATGATGAACAAGACCTTCAATGTGAATGTCCTTTAAACCTATTAAAACTTGCCGAAGAAAGCGGCATGCTTTCTCACCTTCATATGGAGATGGCGTAGGAGCATTTCCAAATAATGTATTTGTCAATGACGGTAATATAACACAGACAATCTTTTCATCCTACAAAATTCAGTTTATTATATATATATTGCAAATTTTGAAATTAGGAAAAACTGGCAAAAAGAATTATCGATACATAGTCAAAAATTTCATAATGCAATAAATACGACATGAAGAATTGGAAAATTTTATATAAGGACTTAAGTAAGAATTTAAATTAGCATATTTTTTGAGGGAAAAAGTTGTAATTGTTTAATACCAAGTTCTTAAGTTCTTGGTATTACAGAATTTCCTTGATGGAGAAAATTATAGTTAATTCTCATAAAAAAGTTTTAAAATACCTTTAGGGAGAAAAATTGAGATTGATAATAAAGTACATAATTTAAAAAAAAAAAAAAAAACATTTATTTTATTTTATAAACTATAAGAGAAAATTTAAAATGAAGAAAGAAAGAAAGCTTTTGAAATAAGGGTATTAGAAGAAGTAATGCTTCGGGCAGAATAAAAATTAAAGACAATAAATATTCAAATTAGTAATAAATCTAAAATTTTCAATTTATAGTTTGGAAGGGAAGAAGTAACTCTCTAAGTTTTAGCTTTCAGTACACATAAATAAATTATACCAACCTTTAAAAACAACATTTTGACTTTAACCAACATATCACTTTTGATTTGGTTCCATAGAACAGTTTTTTGAATAAAAACATTGCACTCTTCAGAATTTTGAAATGCGTATTCCTAAATATAATACATGAGTAAATAAGAAAAATTGCTTATAATAGTAAATATCACAGAAAGTAAACTTTCAACTAAGTGAGAAAAATTTCTTAATAATCTAAAAAATCATTTGTAAAAGTTTAAAAGATATTTTAGCTAATATTTTAACATTATCTTAATATATAAAATATTTAAATTCTTAATAGTTGCTCTTTTATAACAATTTTAATATAATCTACTAATTAAGTAATTGATATAGTTGCTTACATCCTATGTTATTTATCTAATGTTATTACATCTAAAAAAATTTAATAAATTAATCCAACCTTAATTGTGACAGGTTCATCAAGTAAACATGACACATAAGAAGACTCGCCTCTAGAACTAGTTCCAAAGTTCAAAAAGTACTCTGGTTTCCAACTTTTCAATAGTAATCTATTTTGCTAGAGAAAGAAAAATATGCATACATTAAAAAGAATAAAAATATTCTTTCAGTTAATATCCATTTAATAATAAATGCTACATGGAATAAATATATACATTTTTGCAAAACAGCAAAAGTTTTTATTAAACATACTGAAATTGTTGTTGTTGTTATAATATATATATATATATGAATTTGCTTTCACATTTTTTATTTCTTTCACAAATCAGATTTTTGTTTATAATGAAACATTATACATAACTTACAAGGCAATAATTTAAATTTAGATCAGGAGCTTCAATATACAATTCGGGAAAATGATCTTCTGATACTTTTGCCAACATTCCCTGAAAAAAATGAAAAAATATAAACATTATCATTTCAGCCTTTGACTACTGTAAGTAGTTTTAAGATAGCATGACATTTTCTACACCTTAAAATAGACAATGTCATTACCCTTACTTCCTTCTTAAACCAGTAATTCAAGGTAACATATTACACAGTTGCATTAACTTTTTTATTATGTGCTTACTTTCATTTATGCTGCAAGTTCATTACGAATGCCAAATAGTAATGCCAAGTTTTAAATAACATACATTTACAGATTGTCATTGGGTATCAATTTTGACTCAATTATCCTTTTATGAAATAGCAATTATCCTTTAATGAAAAACACCCTAAGTACCTCACAAAGATGGAAATTGAAGATGTTTTTTTCAGAAATTGGTTAATTTAGAATACTTGGATTATGAAAATTATATTAATGATCGTGATTCTGATTTGAAGTTACCTGAAGATGAATATGGGAAGAACAAAAATAATAATAATAATAATAATCCTTAAGAATTGGAAGAATAATTTTTAATAAGTTGTTCAAGAATCCTATTAGGCAATTTGAATTCCGAAAGACAATATTTAAATTATTTAAACACAACATTTACAGGAGACGGCCTAAAATTAGAGTAAAACAGAGTTTTTAAACCCTCAAATCTATCAATTGAGGAAGTTTATTACTGATAACACTATTCTTTATATATTATAGTAGAATGCATTCACAATTTTAATGCTTGCAAGGTTTTATAAATGGTGTTTTTTTACTTTGCTACTTTTTTAAATAAAAATTGCTGTTTCTATTCCATATGATATTCTCATGCATCTGAGGTTCTATATAAAGTGTTTAATTTTCTTTGCTACTTTTTAAAAGGAAAATTGCTTTTTCTATTCAAAAAGATATTCTTTAGCAGATTTCAGCTATGCATTTCATTATGTATCAAACAGAAAATAGAATGCCAGGTATCAAATCAATTAACAATAGATAAAAGTAATAATTACAATACAAGAAAAAAAAACTGGTAAATAAACTTTTTTGCATAGTATAACTTTTTATTAATTACTTTTACATGCATTAAATACTGAATCTAGTCACAATATTGAATGAATAATAAAACATGCAGCTAATACACATAACTTATAAAATTAAAATTTACACTTTTCAAGAAATAAATTTAATATTTACAAAATGTAACACACTTATGTATAATTATTTCGTTCGTTAAATTTTTTTAATGTGCAGCATATTAACATTGATAAATCTTTATAAGAAATGTTTTTATTTTTTATTATACATAATTTCATACTTTTAACATATCTTCCTTTAATAAAGCTCGATGGAGTTGTCTTCTAAGATCAACATCTTCAGGTTGTGAATTACCTCCAAAATTAATCTAAATATAAAATGTATCAGTCATTTTATTATAATCTAATTTTTTCAAATATACATACTTGTGATTTCATTTGAAATTATAAAAGATACAAATTCTTCTCAGCTTTAGTTACATACCTGATCTAGTTGTTTAGTTAAGAGATGAATTTCATCACTAGCATTTCTAAGCTCCTTTAAAGTATCATCAATAATTGGTAATTTACTTAAATCATTGGACATGGCATAACGATTTTCATAGAGATCACATAAGACATCAACTTTTTCTTTATAGTGGTCCAGAAACTCTAAAAGGCATTGCGTAACCAAGAAATCGTTTTTATCGTTTTTCTAAAACATGAAAAATTTAAAAGAATCTTATTATAAATAACATATTAATTGCATTTTAAATTAAACAGAAGCAAATGATTGGAATTTATTTACCAGAGTCAATGAGTGAATTTCTTCTTCTAAGGCTTTTCCTAATTCTTTCAGAGCTTTATCAAGTTGATCAGAATAAGTAGTAGTCATATTAATGCTATTTACACTGGAATTAGAATCTAATGCTTCATTTTCTTCCAAAGTATTTAAATAAAATTCCTAAAAAATAAATGTGCCATTAATGTATTCAATGGCTATTGTGTTGCACAAAAATATACCATATAATCTTATAAAAAGAAATAAATGTAAATTTGATTCAAAAGTTCTAATATTTATTTAATATACACTATGTCCAAACATATCTTTACACATATAAAATCATAGATTTTTCAGAAACTAGGAACTATAATTTTTTAAATTTTTGTGAAATGATACATAACATCATGACATATAAATACAAAGGAAAAGATTTACAAAAACTGCAAATGATATAAAACTGAGAAGAACACAGAAGAACAGTACATCTTAAAAATTCAATTTGGAATGTGATTGCCCCTTACTTATATGTACATAACAAAACATAATTTAATGCTAATAACAATTATGTAAATCAGAATTTGGGGAATTGAGTATCATGCCTTCAGAAATGCAGTCTTCAAGAAATTTGTATCTTCACAAAGAACATGCCATCATGTAACTGGTTTTCCAAGATAGTCTATAAGCTCTCTGTTGGGATCAGATCAGGAGATTTTACCGGGTGCTTTACTCGCTTAATAGCTTCCCTTTTAAGAAATTCATCAATGAAGTTTGCTCACTGTACTAGCATTATCATCCATAAATCAGATCCACATTCACCGCTAAAATATCTTACATATAGTTCCAAGACCTCATCCTGATAGATCTGGTCAGTCACCTATCTTCTAGTGAAAATGTGTAGGGAGTACACCCATTAATCATTATTCCTCCTTGTACCATCAAACTTGCAAAACTGAAGCAATCACATTTCATAATATTGAAGAAAGATTTCCCATTTCCGACTCTTTCCAGATGTAAAAACCTTAACAGATGCTAAACTAAACCTCAGCTTATCAGTAGAGGGAGCATGGGTCCATTCTTTGCACCAATGAAAGTGATCCCTATTTTATGGAGAAGATATTGAAACAAAACCCTTGGCTTTCTGGCATAAAGGCCTTTGTTATTAAGTTATCCATATACAGTTTGCAGTGATAGAACAGTTATAGTACTTGTTGCAAGCTCTGAGCTAAAGCAGCAGACTTTCTGTTAAGCAGAATATTATTGCCATACATCGATGTTGAGAAGCAGTTGTTGCATACTTATGATCTTGTCCAGGTCTCCACACAACAGTTCCACAGTTTTGAAATTATTTCAATAGTGTATAGACTGACTGTTTTGAAATATTCACGTATCTTACCGTCTTTCATGATTGTTTACCTTACATCTAAACAGTCAAGAAATTGTCGCTTTACAAATTCTCCCAAATGATACTTCTGAACCATTAACTGTTTTTCGTATTTACACTATAAAATCAAACACTGTATTGCAGAAATTCATTTTGTGCAAAGTGCTCACTTCACAATCAAATGGAATAATATATTGATTTGCATAACAGGAACAGTTGATAACTTTTGATTGGATAATATTAATTAGGCTTATGTTTCACACATTCTCTGCAAAAATGAATTGCATAAATTGGATATTTTATGGAATCATTATTTTTGGGAATGCAAAGGGAGCTTTGATCATGAGTGTATTAAAAAACATATTGTATTAAAAATAACTAAACCAATGAAAGCTTTTAATTAAAAATGTGCGCATCAGTTCATTGAAATGAAAGAAAAAATTACAAAAGGAATCTTAAGAATGCAACACAAGTGACTTTATGAATATTAAAATAACAACCAAAATTATTAAAGCATAATGAAGAAGATGTATTTTAAAGTTTTGACGGCTAATAATTCATATTTTTTTTCGTAATTCCATAAGATTATATATAAATAACAATGATCTAATCAAGAATGTAAAACATTAAAATTTATTTAATTATACTTATTCTATCAAAAGCTCAACTAAATAAACAGCAAAAGAAATCACAACTGTCTGAAATACTTTTCCATCATTTGAATGCAGCATATAAAAAAAGAGTATTTAGAGTGCCAACCAAGTGCCTTTTTTTAAAATATGTCGAGCATGTCACAATAGGATTATGTCAGTTTATTAGGCGACGATTATCAATTTAATTGTTTTGTGGGTTTGTTTTTTATGTGAATTTATAATAAGGTTTCCTTTAATTCAGTGAAATTATAAATATAATAAATGGTGGTGTGAGTTTACTGGCCACTCAGAAAGCAATGCAAAATAGCAGAGTTAAATGAACAAAGCTACACAAGTATGAAAAAATTAGAATACACGGAAACACAACCAAAGATGATATTTCTAAATTTTTGGAGAAGGAACTCAAGACACAACAGTACCAGACTGGTAAAAGCAGAAAAAAAAGTACAACTTTAAATGAAATAGAAGAATTTAGAGATTGGTTAAATATGACAAAAAAAAAAAAAAATCATCTCAGAGAATACAAAATGAAACAGCAGCATGCAAAATAAAGAGCAAGATCTATTGGCTGCAGGAAATTGGTCTAAATGCTAATTCCAAAGGAAAAATGCTAAATGAATTTCAAAAGAAAAGTAATTTTTATCTCTAAAACAAAAGTTAAAAAAATTGAACATAGCTAAAACATATATAGAATAGATGGTGGAATTAACCTCATTTGGAGTGATAAAACCAGAATCACCCTGTTTGGAAGTGACAGTATAAAATGCATAAAAGAAAAGGAAGCACATAATATTTGCATCCTGATTGCAGAAAATCTACAGTTAAACATCCCCTTTGTAGTTTTAATCTGGGTTGTCCCCCAGGCACACACTTTGGAAATCACTGAATCCGATTGAAATTCTATAATGACAGCTAAAGAAATTTGTTAGTCAAAAGGAACACGGGAATAAAACTGAATTAATTGAAGCCAAGCTAAAGGGTTTCAAAACAAGATTGAATCTACAAGGTGAGAATTTTTATACATATAAGCTCTTCATAAAAGTTATTGTATATTTTTGTTTAAATAACCTTTCTGTCACCATGAATAATATGGTATTACTCTTCATTCAGTAGGAACTAACTGTTAAATATAACAGAAAATTATTAAGACTAATTATATTACAAAAACTTATCGCAGTTATTTATCAAGATAAAATGTTACCTTTTCTCATAAAGCAGTTAAATATACTCAGAGATATTCATAAATTCAAACAACTAAAGCACTGTGTTGAAACTAATTAAAGATTCAGAAAATAAAAAGAGATATGCCATCAGGTAAATGCCTAGTTTAATTAACACTTCTCTTAAAAACAGAAAAATTACAATTAAATATTAAAAGCCATTATTAAAAATACATTTAAATACTTTTTAAAAAAATTTATTCTTCTGTCTTACACTGATAGTTTAAACAATATAACAAACATTTACTTTGCAAATATAATTACATACCTTTTGCAAGACAGTCAGCAAATTCATGAATTGATTATGTGCTTGATTAGTTTTAGCTCTTGCTTTTGATACCAAATTCCATCTTTCATCCTAAAAAAATATATATACTAAATCAATAAATAAGAAAGAAGTGTGTACCTAATAAAAATACAATACTTAAACAGAACAATATAAACATGAATAAGAAAATATGATACAGCTAATGCAATTACATTTTATGCATGCAGGCAGTTGTACAATAACTACTGATTTATTAATATAAATTTTAAACCGGCAAAAAAAGTTTTTAAACTTAATTTTCTAACTATAAGGAGGAAAATTCTAACAAACTTTAAATCATCATTCTGGTTAATTTAATTATTATCATATCAAAGCTATATAATGAGTTACTGAAGATAAGCTCCAGAATTCTTAGCATATGTCATAATGCACAAGTAACCAGATGACACCAGAAACCAGAGGAGGTCCTTGGCTCTATATCTCCGATACATTTTAATGAACATACAACTAACTGTCAACAAAATTTAAAAGCAATGAGTGAAAAAATATTATGCACATTTTTTTTAAATATTTAAATCGTAAAGGGTTAAACATGTCAGAAAAATTACAAATCTTCACAATAGCATAATATTTCTAAATTATAAGTCATATTATCTTAAAATATACTTTTTAAACTAAAAAACCAACTTAAATTTACAAACCTTCACTTTGTTATACTCTGTGATAAGCTCATCAACAGTTGCGGGTTTCTTATGTAGCTGTACATTCGTCCAAGCATTTGAATTACTAGCTAAGTCAGTTATTAATTTCTATGAGAGAAGGAAAATAACTAATTTAATTTATCTTATAGTGAAGATAAATTTTCAAAATTCTGCAATTAAATGCAATAGTTGTCTGCTACAATGAAAGTAAATAAGCTATAAGTTTCCTTAAATATGAGAGTTAAACCTGAATAAATATTGTGCATCATTAATAACTTAAAATTCTGTTTAATAAGCATATCACAAATATATATATAAAAATTATACTGAAAATTTCAATGGATTAATAATTAGTCATAAGAGAACACTATTCTTATTACTAGAAAAAAAAATTATGTATAATCCATCCCACTAATATAGGAATACATATAATATTCCCAATTTTTTAACAAACAATGAAATAGCTAGGTACACCAATACTTGCACAGCTATTTCTACAGGACCTTTGATTAATGGAGAGATTTGCTATTTACATATTCAATTATAACAAAATTTGGATAAAAAAAATGTATCTTATTTTTAAAAAATACATTTCTTTACTTAATGTAACATTTAAGAATTTTTATAACTTCTTTCAAAGGATGTTTTGAGTAAGCAGCATTAACTGCCGAAGTCCATAATGTTCTTTAAGTTTATAGAAACTTAAGGTGATTCATTTTTGTTAAATGATTAATCATTTTTTTTTTGACATTTTTATACATAGGATTTATACTGACACATATTGGGGACTCATTTGTTCACAGCAAGTTGTAATGGGGCTTATTTCAAAGCAAAAGATAACTTACTAGTTGGGAACTAAAAAAGTATTCCTCCAACTTAAAATTTATTTACTGAATAGTTCATCATTAATAAAAAATAGTTTTTTTTAACATGAAATAGCTATAAGTTTTATTTATAGGTATTACTTATAAGGAGAATTGGTTTATTAAAAAAAAGTTGTTTGATTAAAAATGTTCCTTAATAACGCAGGAAAAAAAATCTGGACATCATTCGTATTTGTTTCATTAACAATGAAACAAAAAATAATGTACTAAAAAATTCTTCTGTTCTGAGAATTAATTTTTTTGATTTTATATTGCAATAAATTCTTAAAATGAATTTGAAGGAGAATAGAAGAGTCACAGTAACACTGAAAAGGCTTCCTTATTGTTTGAACTATTATAACAGTCATTCTGCTTTGCGAATACTAATTTTCATCCAACTGTTTTATTTTATTTCATTTACCTAAACATACAAGTATGACTTTAATTGTATATTTCCTTTAAATGATCTAATGACATCAAATATATACCCGACATCAAATATGCACTTCCTTTAAATGGTCTATAAAATGACATGAAATATATACTGACTTTGATAATTATCAGTTAAAGTTTGGTTTTAGATTCTAGAGAAACAAACTCATAAGGAGTACAAAAAAGAAAAGGAAAAATTTGCTTTTCTCAATGAAATAAAATATATTGTAATTGATAATAATATAATAACAATAATATGTGTATTTCACTTAACTAGTTCTTCAGTTTATATTCAGAACCCTCTCCCCATAACTCAGAAAAGACTTGGAATTAACTACAACTATTTTAATATTTTCAAAGAACGAAAGAGAATTTCCAAAACACAATAAATGTTTAACAAAAACTAACAGTGGAGATAACTAAATAAATAATAATTATCAGTAATATTACAGTTAAATAAAATTGAAATTGTCTGGAAACTATTTTATGAAGTAATATAGTCAGCAAATTTTCAATTGTGAATTTAATAAGTGTGAGATAGTAAAAAAGGTGGGCACAAAGAATACTTTTGATTTTTCACTACACATCTTAAAATTGATTTCAAGAATAGAGAGAAATTATATTAACAGCTATGACTTCAGACATTTTTAAAATTCATAATGATAATATATAATAAAAATTTGGAAAAACTAATTTCAAACACATGTTCAAGATTTAAAATAAGCTTTTTATAAAGTAATAGTACAAGAAGACTATTCAGGAGATATGCAAAAATTTCAAAACAGTTAGCCCCACAAACAATATCCACTGAAAGGCTTGATGATCCTCCCCTTATTTTACAATAGATCCGAAAACCATAGCTTAGGAATGTAAATTTAAGGTTCCGTTTGACATGTCCTCATGAATTTCCATGAATAAGTTAACTATCACTATTCTCAAATATAGATTATTTTTTTTAATTGCACAGAATTCGTGTGTTTGAACAGCAAACAAACAAAAAAGTAATTTTCTAGTTACTTTTTTTTTTCTCTGCTGATTTTTGAGGTATTTTTAAATATTTGTTAAAGGTCTGAAAACTTAAATCCCAGACATTAAATTGATCATAAAAATACTTTCAACAAACATCAAAACTAAAAAAGCTCTTTAGAAACTCCTTTTTAATGCTATTTCAAATGTATATTTAAAAAAAAAATTAATTCATTTCATTTTGTTGCTTGTAATTTGAGTAGTCAACATGAAAACTAAAATAGAGGAGAATGAAAATCTAATATCCATAACATTATAATATTCAGACTTCTGGAAAATTTTATTTTTAGAATTTGTCTTAAAATTAACTTTCCCCCCTCACTTTACTAGCATAAATAAAAGGATTCAAAGATTTACGGTGATAATACAGCAATAAATAAAATTCAATATAAAAACCAACGTTTTTATAGGGTGGCAAAGTTTATTAAAGAAAATTATTGAAATATTAGTTAAAACTGTTAGTTATTTTTAACTTTAAAATTTACTTAAAAAGAGACACTTGTGAGCGTATTAAAAAATTCATAATACTCATAAAATCAAAACATACGTTTGAAAGTTTGTAAGTCATTCTATTAAAAAAAATGGAAACCAGAATTCAGAAAAAATTATTGTGATAAGACACGGCGCCAAATATTGGAATCTCTTTCGTGCGAAAGATTACTGACTGAACGTCAGCAACCCTATCTCCCCTTTGTTAGTTTTACGATACCTCATGTGGTGTGGGGAGTGCCCAGAGGGAGAAAGAAATTTTTTCCTCAATCCTAAAAGCGCAGAGAGGAAAGAATATTTTGACTTATTAAAATTATTGAAATATTAGTTAAAATTTATCTCAAATGTCTAAATATTGCATTGTTAGGCGAGTACGAACGATTCCCAAAATTTCAAAGCTCTAGCTTGATGGGAAGTTGGTTAAATTAATGATCGAAAATTTGATGACACACACACCAAGAGAAATTCAGAAAAACGTTTTAAAATACGGAATTGCTATTTTACCCCTTTAAAATGAAAAGAGAACAAATCCATGACAATAAAAAAAAGATTTCACTAAAATATACACTTGAATGAAAAATTGAATTTTTGTTGAGAAGCTGAGATGTTTTCTTCCCCATCTCTGCTTTTCTAACAATTTATTTTTTTGGTCACACACACACTGATATAATACATTTAAATAACTTAGATCCTTCAGAATTAATCCTAGCATGAATCAAGCATTTGTTTTTATTGAAAAGAGTGACTGAGACGGATTGCAAGAGGGAAAAAATTCATTATAATTTTGTAACTAAAATTATATTTATTTCTCATAATTAAGGATAGAGCATTAATAGATGTTAAACACTTTTTCTAAAAAAATAATTTGCTTATAATGTTGGTCAAGAATATTTGAGAAGTTTATAAGATAAAGAAATTCAATGAAACTTATACTTATTTTCAAATACTTCCCTCTTTATTTACGCAAAGAATGTGTGGCGGTCACGAAGCGGCAGCGTAGATTCGAACCCCGGACCAGTAGGTCCGAAGAAGAGTTGATCGCTTGTTTTCATGCCCTAACCAACTAGGCTAAAAAGACATCTAATCAGGCAAGTTAGTTAGGCATTTTAACCAGTGGCGCTGCTGTAGAAGGAAGTCGCTACACACTCCCCCTCCAGTATCATCGCAGCGTGATGATACGGAATGGAGATAAACGTGCGCCATTTCGTTCAGAAGGTTTTTGTCAGAAGGCGCCGAAAAGGTGACCCGGACGTGATATGAACACGCAACCTTCTGATTCCACTACGGCGATCGTGAAGCGGCAGCATTGTTTCGAACCCTGGACCAAGGGGTCCGAAGTTGACGGACCTACCAATCAGGCCGAAAAGATATCTCATCAGGCTGGTTGAGTAAGGCCTTTTAACTTCTAACGTTGTAGTAGAAGAGAGTCGCTGCAATACTCCCCCTCCAGTATCATCGTGATGATATGAAGAGATTGTACAGAAGGTTGCTTTTTTTTTTTGATTGCTTGGTTTGTTCAGATGGTTGTTTTTTTTTTTTTATTATTTTGTCAGCTATTACTGCAATTGATATACATCCCCTCCCTGTAGAATTGAGTTTTGCTTGGGACAGTTTCAATTTTTAAGTCATCGGCTGTCTCGTGTTGAGTGGCGGGTCTCGTCGACACGTGCGCCAGAGCCGGATATCACTAGTCGTGATTTTTTTGAATGCGTTTTGTCTTAGATGTACAGAGGCAAGTATTTTTGCGTCGGGGCATATGCCATCAGTAGGTATAAGCTGTGCTGCCATCTAGTGTTCAAGTCCTGAGTCACCAATGTGGCGGTCACGAAGCGGCAGCGTAGATTCGAACCCCGGACCAGTAGGTCCGAAGAAGAGTTGATCGCTTGTTTTCATGCCCTAACCAACTAGGCTAAAAAGACGTCTAATCAGGCGAGTTAGTTAGGCATTTTAACCAGTGGCGCCGCTGTAGAAGGAAGTAGCTACAAATGTAAGAATTTTATTTTTAAAAAATTCCTCTACATTGGGAAATAGATTTAATAATTTAACATTCGAAAATGTGTCTATTAACCCTTTGATGGTTATAATCGAGCACAGCTCGAAAAGTTAAAAGCACGAAAGAAACCATCACTGAAATCAAGGAAAATAATGAAAATTAAGCATGGAATTTCTCTTTTATGAGAGAGGAAATTAAGGATGTAATTTCTCTTGTTTTGTATGATCAGTATCATATGAGTATGTCCACTGTCCTTTTTAACACTCTTTCCTCTATTCCAATAGAGGAAAATTTCAACATTTTTTCTCTTGAAATTGTGTAAACAGATCCCTAAAAATTGGATTCCATGTTGAGTAAGAGGATAACTAGTTCTAATAATTCAGTACAGGAATGAAATGAAAATAACATGTGATAAAGCTTTAAACCTGGATCAACAGTTATCTTATAAATAAGGAGATTTATAAGGTTTTTCTCAGCAAAGGAAAAAACCTCCATTTGAAAAAAAAATATATTTACATACAATTCCTCAAAATTTGTAATTTGATACAAATTTGTCTGTAGGAAGAATCTTAGTTATGATTAAAGGAGTACATTAAAAAGGAAGTTATAAAGCACTGAGAGTCACTGTTTTAAAGCATTTTATTAATATATGTTCAGGAATAATTTATTTCAATATGCAGTATAAATAATATATCAATTTTAGTAAACAAATCAATAGCATCATTAACATCTCAAATGTTAAGATATATATATAAATTATACTGTATAAGATGTCACAGAATAAAACAAAGTAAGGAGATTAATAAATTACTACAATTTTTTTTTTAAATTGTGGCTGATTTCTCTTAAATATTTATAAGATTTCTTTTTTAAAAAAATTATTGAATTTTATATTCAACATCATCTGAAATAGCAATTTTAAGGGTTCTTTTGAAAATAAGGCTTGTCTATAAATAGAATCACAAAAATCATAATTATTTTACACACTGCTTAATGTTTTATAATAGTTTATTTTTTTTATTATACCAAAATGAATATGAATTATATCAATATATTATAACTATATAGTTATTCTTTAATCAATTCTTATTTTACACCTGTTTTTTTTTAATATAACATCTAATATAATTTAAATAATTTAATATTATATATTTAATATAATAATTACATTTTAAAAATTATTGTATATTAGTAATGTAAAGCAAAATAAATACTACGTATTTTAACTATACAAGTTTAGTATAGCCATAATTTCATTTCAAAGTTCTTATTTTATATATTAAGTTTTAAAATTTTGTATTCATTTCAGCATATAAGTTATTCATAAAAAAAAAATAATAATATAACCCCTGTAGTTTTTCAGTATTATTTTTAATAAAATATCACTTGTATTTCAATCTAAACTCAACAAAATCAAAAGAAACATTACCGTTCATATATCATTATAATCCAAAAGACTTAAATACTGGTTTACTTACATATATAAAAAGGTACTACAAAAATATTGGTAATAAAGGTACTACGAGGGTTGCTATTTATATTTCTGTCCTAATAATGAAAAAACAAATATGTAGGATCGAAATTGGTTTTATTGTTTTTCAAAATATTCTCCATGATGATCAATACACTTTTGCATGCGTTTGAACCAATTTTCAAAGCACTTTTTCCAGTTCGATTGAGGTAACTCCAAAACATGCGTTTTGAATGCATCAACCGCTTCTTCGAGGGTCGAAAATCGTTGTCCACGTAATTTATTTTTGATGTGTGGGAATAAGAAGAAGTCATTGGGTGCCAAATCAGGGCTGTACGGCGGATGACCCATCAGTTCGATCTTTCGCTCCGTCAGAAATGCCTTTGTTTGAGTCGATGTGTGAGAGCTCGCATTGTCATGATGAAGAATGATTCGCCTGTTCTTCTGCTTTTTTCGAATTTCTCCGATGACTTCTGGCAAACAAATGGTCGTGTACCATTCAGAATTGACCGTCCTGCGTTGCTCTAACGCCACTGTTGCCACATGACCGTTAATGCCGAAGAAACAGGCAATCATTTGTTTCGATGTGCTTCTTCCTCGAACAACTTTTGTTGGTTTTGCCTCATCTTGGAAGACCCATACAGTTGATTGCTGTTTTGTTTCCGGCTCATATGCATAGATCCATGATTCGTCACCTGTGTAGATGTTATACACAGCCTTTGATGTACCTTGAATGTATTTTTCCAACATTTCCTTGCACCAATCGACACGAGCCTTTTTTTGAGCGTTTGTCAGATTATGCGGGATCCAACGCGAACAAATTTTTTTTACGCTCAAATGTTCATGCAATATTTTATTGATGCTAGTCATACTAATGTCCAAAGACGCCTCTATCTCACGGTATGTCACATGACGATCTTGCTTTATCAGTTCACGCACAGCATTGATCTTTTCTGGCACAACAACGGATTTTGGACGTCCTGCACGGGATTCGTCCTGGATCGAACATCGACCACGATTAAATTCGTTATACCAATTTTTTACAGTGCTGTAGGATGGCGCTTTATCGCTGTATAAAGAATTAAGTTCATCGAAGCACTCTTGTCTTGACAATCCACGTCGAAAGTTTTGAAAAATAATGGCACGGAAATGTTCACGATTCAATTCCATTTTTGGACAGAGAAGAACTTTTCAATTTACTGTCAACAACACAAATAAAGCTATAATGGTAAATCGTTTGCTGAATTTATGTTTAAAAATATCAAACTTTCGATTAAAATCGTCTGCGGTCGCCTAGCAACACTTACTGTTGCCAAGGCCAGAAATATAAATAGCAACCCTCGTATTAATACTAAACAAAGTGAATCCATAAATTAACCAAATAACTTTATAAATAAGGACAGGGAGGGGAAATTACTAATATTCAAATAAATTTATCTCCTTCCAAATAACCACCAGAGATGTCTATACAATTTTTCTGATTTTAATTCAGGTCATTGAAACACAAATAATTGTTTGCAAAATACATGTAATATTTGACATCAGATATTTCAAACCTCTGTGTTTTTACTCCTTCAACAAGGACTTGAGGCGTCCCTCTTTGTAACTATATATTTACTTTCATTACATTTTAATACTTTATAAGCTCAATCTTTTATATATATATAAATATAAAAGATTGAGCTTATAAAGTATATATATATTACTTAGTTTAACAAAAAAAAATTAATAAAAAATTCCAGTAAAAAACTTGTTTTAATAACATTTTTATATGGTACTTGAAAAAGATATCGAAAATGTAAATCTTAACATGCATTACTTAAATATTCCACATGAATAATTTTAATTTATTTACATCTTAGTACTAATCACAAAATCATACAGTAATATTTTAAGCAATACTTAGGAACATTATTGAACACTTAAATAACACTAAATAATTGTCTGAATCATATATCTCCAAGTCATAAATATAACTGACTGTTTTAAAATTATGTAGGAATGCAGTTAAATAAAATAATTAAATTTTGAGTATAATTTCATAAATTATTAAAAATGATACCTGAATTTTATCCTTTCTCTCAAAAATTTTACTGTCACAACTTGCCAAGTACTCTTTCAGTTTATGACAAAGTGCAAATCTACATGAATCTCGTTTTGATTTAAGACCAGGCAAAATATCCTAAAAAAATTGAAATTACAAATACATATATAGCTCCAATAATTAAATAAAAACAATTTTAAAAAATGAAACAAATTGTTTTATTTATATTTCTATTTTCAGATACTTTAGAAAGTTAATCACATGTGTTTTTTTAAACATATTTTTAATAAATAAATTTAAATTTTTTTTTTTTCCAGAATTTATGTTTTAAACAAAATAACTACATTACCTTATCCTTACAATCCTTTATTTCTTCAACAGCTTTGGTGTATTCTTTTATAGCATCGTCAACATATTTAATAGCAGTTTCAGTAAGTTCTATAGTATTCATTTCATTTTTTAGTACACCCACAGCATTACTTATAATGCTATCATCAGATGACTGTAAAACCAAGCCCCTAATTTCATTAATTAATTTCAAATTTGGAATAACAGAATCAAGCTAGAAAGTAAAAAAAAAAATATTATGAACAATCAAAAAGCAATAACAAAAACAAAACTTGCAAAATTAATGAAATAAAAGAAAAGTTTACATGTCTTTTTATTAATCTATTAATAAATTAAATCAGATCTGTAGACAATGATCAGAGAGCATTTCAGCTACCATTTTGTTTTTACTAATCACTAGTAACAAAAATTAATTAATTAGAATAAAAAAAATAATTGAAATATAAAGCTACTTTTAAAAATATATAAGGATTAATCTTAATAAACATATGCAGAGTTGAATTTAATAACTTTTTTTCAACTGAATTTTAGTTAATTATATAGATGTTCAAGTAGACAACAACAAAATATATAAAACATAAATTAGCTAAGAGTAAATTTTTAACATAAATTTAAAAAAAAACAAGAATCAAAAATATGTTTGAATATTTCATGGAAGATAATGCATATATTTAGAATAAAGATTATTAATATGCAGCAGATAAAACCAAAAAAATTTAAGCATTGGATTATAAAAATAGTGTTGATGCATAAATTTTAAAAAAATGTTCAACTTATTTAAAACAGTGCAGTCTAAATTAAATGAAACTAACAAAAACAAACATAAAATATAACTAAGCCTTTTACCTGCAATAATTTTTAAAAGTATACAAATTATTATATTTAATTCAGAACTCCCATGCACACTGAAAAGACTACTTACATATGTAAAACTAATTTTTAAAAACAATTTTTGTTCATATATATATATATATTGCAAATTCCAAGCTAATACATAAAAATTTTAAACAAATTACCACAACTATAACCATAATACAACAATTAGCATAATATGTACATTTCCCCACTTTTTCAGGATTTTTTTTACACCTTTAAAAACAACATATTCAAAGAGAAATTTATAAATATTTCAGAAATTCAGGCATACAGTTATTTACTTAAGAAAGTTGCAAAAAATTACCAACCGTAGATGTTGAAAGTTGACTTGAATCTTTTTCTCTGGGAAGATTCACAGAATCATCTCCTTTAACTAAATGTCTTAGTTCACTGCCTCTTTTAATGATCATTTTAGGATGAAAATCAGATTCTTTTTTTGTTTCTTCTATAGTTCCATTACAAAGAATTTCTTCACTTTTTTGTGCAACATTTTTAACCTTGGATTGCATTTTAAGAGACTTTTTATTTAAATTGAAATTCGCAACTGCAGATTCAACATGTTTAGAAATACATGATTGAGATACTTCTGAATGATAAGATGTTAATGATTTAATTTCAGTTCCACATGCATATGCTTTATGTTTAGAATCAATTTCCCGGTGTGGTAAATCATGTTTTAAATATGCAGATCTGTAATAAAAACTTTATTTTAATGGTTAATTTAAATACTAAATTTTCAATGATTAATGAATAAAAAAAAATTCATAATTGCATACAAAAATATAAACACCTCATTTTTTTAAAAATATATTATAATTATATAATCATAATTTCTAAAAGTATAACATAAAATTATATGCATATGGTAATTAACTCTTAAATGATTAAATATGGAACTCTACAAATACTTTTTTTATTGTAACAGCCATTTAAAAAATTTTAAGTATAAAAATAATTAACAAAGCTTCAGAGATGCTTTGTAAAAAAAATTACACCAAAATGGCATTATGTAGATGTTTTTAAATAATGCAGTTCATATATAATTTATTATTCATATTGTAACTGTTTTTCAGTAGATGTTTTTTAATTTTAAAGGGTAGAGAAGATCACTTACTATTTGTCTAAAGATCCATTATAATATTTAAAGGAAAAGTTATTTCTAATCCCATATTTTATTCGCTCATAAATATCAAAAAATTTAAAAAAAAAATCATTTTTCTTAAAAACTACAGTAACTATATAAATATAGTAACTCATTAAATTGGATTAATAGAAATCAGAGCCACTCAGAAAGAAGAGTCATGCTTTGCAACCAAAAAACTGCTTAGTTTCACAAAAAGAAAGGGGGGGATACAAGTATAGAGTAACAGTATAATAATTAAAAAAATGTCAGAACTTAGCTGTTATGTCATTATTTACAAAATCCCCCAACTAAAGCTACTTTATTTTTAAGGGATAAAAAATTTTGTAGTTAGTAAGTTTGAAGTATTCATGATATAAAACATGTACAAGTCAGTTGATATTCAGTATTGTATTAAAAGGGTATAATAAACTAAATCATTCATATGCATATAATTGTTATAAAATTGGACTTTGAAGGAACTTTTTCATAATTATGTGAAATTATATAAATTAAGAAAACAATCAATAATATGTTTATAAATATGAGGAATATCAAATTATTTTTTGCATATATGATATTTGAATCTAGTTTAAATATTTTTCGATTTGATATAAAACACAGGAATGTGTATTAATTGATCTTCGAGATAAGAGTCCAGATGTGAGGGAGGAGGGCCAATTGTTACCATATTGCAAGTAGAGTGGAAACAAAGATCTCAATAATGGTAATTGTATTTCATTTAATTATCACTGATATGACGTCATTCCACACATCTGGCAATGAGACATCAGGGATATGCGTTCGATATGTTTTTCTGTTGCATCATATGCAATGAATTTTCATGATTGGCTGCTTATTAACTGTTGATTTGACTGAGTTAATGCAGATTTCTGTTGTACATAATAGGTGAATTGTATTACCTATAACTCTGATTGCTATTTAACAGGTATAGTATAGATTGCTTCCTATTTGATGAACGAGTAACTTTTATTTTAAATAAACTTAATTTTAAAGATTGGTGTCTGTTTCACTCTGCTTTAAGTTTAGTTGTAGCTTAATTTATCATCTAGGGCCAGCTTAAGCCCATCAATTAAAGAGTCAACTTAGTGAGGCATATATACATGCTTGCAGCAGTTAAAGGGGTTAAAACTTTTTGTGGTCAACATGGATTCCATTATTATAATTAAGAGTGAGAAAATATTTTTCTAGTTTACAAGAGCTAGCTGAATTTTTTTTTTTTAAAAAAATGGCTATTATATTTCCTTTACATTACAGTATATATATATATATATATATATATATATATATATATATATATATATATATACTGTTTTTTAATACTGACTTTTTAAACAGTTCAAATAAAACTCATATTCTTAAAAAATGAATTCTTTACCTGAATTATTTTGAAAAATGATTTAAAACTTATTAAAACCAACAACTCAAATTTTTAAATATACATATACTGTAATCATCAGATAATTAGAATACTTAATAATTTTGGTATACATGAATAAAAAAATTCCAATCAATTCAACAATACAATTATCAAACACTCGTATTATAATCAATGCAAACAATTTTCAAAACAACAATATTCCCAAAACATTGATTTGCTGCAACACTGCTCAAGAATTGGATGAATATTGAAAATATTCATGATTTACTGACAGAAGAATAAAATTGCATAAATTTGACAAAAAATGTGGGATAGCCAAGTTAATGAACAGGATAATAATTATAAATGATGATATGAGAGCATTTAATATATTATACATTCACTAAATTTCATATTAAAAGGTATAAAGAAAAGTAAAGATTTAACCAAATAGTAAGAATTGCATTTCCAACTGTATAAAAATAACATTTGGAAGGGGGAGCTAAAAATAAAACATAGAACTAAAATAAGCTGCTACAGACAATTGAGAAGTTGAAGATATTTTGATGAAAAGAAAATATGCTCTTAATGTTAAATAATAATGACACAAATTATACTATATATATATATATATATATATATATATATATATATATATATATATATACTCATATCAATAATAAATTAGTTTCTCACAAATGCTGAAAAAAATTTAGTGCATTTAAATTAGTTAAAAATGAAGTAATAATACCTTAACAAATATGTTTTAAAATATTATATATCTTACCTCTGAGGTTTAGCAAACCCTTTATTGATTGTATCTAATATTAAATCTTTGCCATCACAAGAGCATTTAACAACATGGTACTCCATACTAGGGTGTGCTAAATATGCACATAATGATATTCGTTTATTCATTACATTATGAAGGCAGGGTTTCTAAAAAATAAATAAATATTTAAATATATATGCTCATACACAAAATTGGTTTACAATTAACTGACACAAATAAAATAATTTTCTACAACAAAGTTGCAAGGAAAAGAAGCAACAATATCTTTAATTTTGAAAATGTAATTTACCTTATTAGATTTGTTATCACAAACTAAATTGGAAAAAATAAATTTAGCAGCAATAGCAGGAATTTTCTGTAAGGATTCAGGAATTTCAACAATATTTCTATATTTAGTTTCCTCGTGATTTCCATAATCAATGAAACAAACAGAACACTGAAAATAAACACCGAAAATAGATTAAAACCTTTTTTATGTTCTTACATTATAAATAATGAATACTTATTATTACAACATATTTTTTAAAAAAACTATAATTTACGATACATTTTAAATTAATACCCAAAATTAGTCAGACTTAGTATTCAGAGCAAATTAACTTTTTATAAAAACAAAGAGAACAAGGAAATTAAGCAAAATCCCATCAATTTAGAAAGTTGGTACAATTTCCAATCAACCATAAAAGTAGCCACAATTCCAGTCAAACTTACAACAATTATTTCTACATGTCAAAATTTCTAATTCTGTTTAAGATAGTAACAAATGAGTCACCTTCATTATGAATCTTGCACTATATGCACACATTTATATATAAATTTATATGGTGGCACACAGTTCCCCAATACTTTTCACTACACCATTTGGCAGAGCCCTACAGTCTTTCAACACTTCATGTTTGCACACCAATCTTCTATGTATCCACAAAGTCATAACAGTGGTTACATTTAAAATGTTAGAGATTTGTAGCTTTTAATTATTAGTTTTACAAGCTTTTAATGAGTCCTAAAAATTGGGATCTTTCTTCAATAATTCCTTTTCATTGTTGCTTGTTAAAGGGATAGATGTTGCTCTATCATAAACTTTTGACAGTGAAATTCTCCTTCATCCTGTAAATTCCTTTAAATATCCACTGGTTAAGATGTAATCTTCCTGCTTTTGTATTGCTGTTCTGTAAATAGTTTCATCAATTTCTATAATGTGATTGGATTCTTTGATTGTTTTCTTTGGCCTTCTGTTAGCCACTTTTTTTTATGCCAGTATTCCATAGCTTTGAAAATACTCTATAACATTCTGTTCTGTTGTATATACTAACAGGCAATCTTCCATTCTGAACATTTCTTACAAAATATGAGGTAATAAAACAAAAATAGCAGCTATTGACAATAATTGATGGATCACTTGTTTAAATAAGAGCTAATTAATTACCTTCGCATAAAACCAAAAGACAAAACAACAAAATACAATAGTTGTGGACAAAAAACAAACTGTCTTGGCAATCAGCAAAATAGGAAAACCCTTGTTTATTTATTTTGGTGGGTTTTGATTTGAACTGATTGTTTATGAACCTAGGCAATGAAATTCGTAATTTTGAACCTCAGTTAAGTGATGAGGATGACACCTGAGTTGGCACCTCTCTCACCAAACTTTAACACCCTGCAAACAGGAGAGATCTTGACCAGATTTAATGTGCATCAACCTTGCGACACACTGGGTTTTAAGTAGCATCAGAGCTCAAATTCATGGCTCGACAAAAGCAATGCTGGCTGTAAGTCTGTGACCATTATCACAAGGTTCTGCAGTCACACATTTTTGAGGAAATATCACATCATTTAGCTATATTTAATCATAATTGGCAGCAAAAATGGTTGACGAGATTTTGCACAAGTACCAGAATCTATCTTTATATGCTTAAAATAACATTAACAGTTAGTTATTTTGTTGAATATAATTAATAATCTTATAGTCTTTCATTAAGATATTGATTAAAAATGAATATTTTAAAAAATTTTAATATTACCTTCCAATCAGTATAATAATTAAAATACCAGCATTAAAGAATTTGAGTATAGTAACAAGAGGTATTGTGATTTAGAACAATGAACACTAATATAAATTAGAAAAGAAAGAGCTCACCATTCCAGGTTTATTAGGCAAAGTGTTTTGAGTAACAGAAACTCGATACCAACTCATATCTTCAGAAAACAAAGCAGCATATATCTAAACAAATTATAACAATATTATTGATTTATTTATATGTATACCTCTTTTTTATTTATCTCCATAAAAATTAAAACTAACAAAATTTTTATCCATATATTACAAGAAAATAAATAATGCTTTTTTCTTAACATTGATTTAAGTTCATTAAAATTAAACAGCCTTTACATAGATCATGATCTGATGCATGTCATTTACTGAATCCAAATAAAAATGAAATTAATTTAACCCCCAATAATTTTAATTATATGTATTTATTTTTGAATTTACATTGCTTGGGAAGTAGGAAGAATTTAATATTTGTAGAAAAAGAATCAAGAAACAGATATTTTTCAACTTTACTTGAAAAAAAAGTAAGCATGAGAAACTTTAATTTTACAAAATAAATTAAATATTTTCAAGACTAAATGTTTCCAAAATCACAAATGACATCAAAGATCTAAGTTTTTAAAACTTTTACTTAAAATTTTTTATTATAATACTCTATTGAAATTTCAACAAGAAAACATAAAAAATACATATAATAAAATGATACGGTTAAGTTTTAAAAACATTACAGGTTCAGTTTAAATTTTATTATCTTACTATTTTAACATGTCTGTTGTAATTTGATTATTTGTAAATAATGAAAAATTTTATTCAAACTGTTAGTGAATTATATTTATATATATATATATAGCAAAAGTATGACTTCATTATAAAGGTAAAACAACTTTTTATGAATATGATCACAAAAGCCCATGAATACTGTGTTATAATGAATGTTATTTGTACATTTATAACTCAAGACTCATTACAGATCTGAAAAAGGACAGAGCACAGAGTTAAAAAATAAAAATAAATAAATAATTCTGCTTCATTTTAGTCAACATGGATGTAACAAAAAAATGTTACATTTATGAAAACATTTTAGTTTCTAAACTATATAGGAAAATTTAAATCATACAGTAATCAACTTAAAATATCTTGTTTTTATAATTTTTTATAGCAGAACATATAATAAGAAATATATTATCCACTACATGTTGCAAAAGTAAATTTCATTTTTTTCACACAAAAACTTAATTCCCAAATAATAATAATAAATTATGTCATCATGAACTATACACCTTGCACTAGTTTTTGACATAATCATAATTGACATTGAGCCCTTCGTTGTAGTTTTAAGAAATCTGTTTAGCAATCAGTTATAAGAAACCACTCAGGTAAAACTGTGTGCCCTGCGATACAAGGAATTGTCACACAATTTGTTACATCTTAGCATTGTTTTGGATGGACCTAAGCATAACTAATATGCAGTGTGATTGTCATGTGTGACACCATTATATGCCTATCTGCTAACACATGTCCTGTACTTTAGTAGTGTTATTTTCATTCATGGAGGGATACCACTTCCATTATTCATCCTCCACAATCTGCCTTCCTTTACTGAACATGCAACACCAGCTTCTAACCATTTGACAAGACATGACCAATTCACCATATACGGTCTGTAGGGGTTCATGGATGACTAGTCCCACAAGCCCATTCATACTGGATAACAGCACGCACTTCCACTGTCGCCCCCCCCCCGGGGGGGGGGGGGGGGGCACATCTTGGACATGCTGGTCTGCAGCTACTCTCTGTTCTTCACTACTCTATGCATGCGTCATTCCTCCTCCGCTGACGCTACTTCTATCATTGAACCAACAATGAGTGTGATTGTTTGTTGGTGGTCGTTTGTTTCATCTGGTGTATTGTGCTCTTTCAAAAATATGACAAAACTTTCAGAGCATCCCTTGTAAATTTAAATCAAAAAAATCATTGACCTTAATGTTTCCATTATGATTATATTTTCACACAAATTCTATCCACATATATCAATACAAAAATTTATTATAAATGATGAAATAGTGATGATAAGAATGATGAAAGGTTGAGTGGACCAAAAAACATTCTTACATATTTTAAATCTTATTTACAATATATATAAATGAGAAAAACATTACTTATGAAATTATATGGATATAAATAAATGAGTGTGGATTATAAATTATAGAAAGAATAATTTAATTAAAAATTCATAATTAACAAGAATATTTAAAAAGCTTACAAAAAAGAACATATACATGAAACGTAATAGATCAAAAGAAAATTAAATCTACAGAGTTGATAATAGCCACTAGGCAATTTCAGTGATAATGTCAAAAATTAATCAATGGATGACTCTACAACTTTGCAAGAAAAAATTCCAAGGATTAGTGCAAGGAATGGGATTTTCCAAACAACCATCCCTGGTGTCTAGGTTGTTGTTTGCATTGTTTCAATAGACAGCCAATGTTACTTTGATCTGGTAAATGTACCCCTTTTATTCCAGTGTTGGGGAATTGAAAAAAATGTAATGAACTATTGACTCTGTCAGGTTTTTACAACATTTTTCTGAATTTCACTTTGTGTGTGTGTGTCATCAAATTTTTGATTGTTAATTTAACTAATTTCCTATCAAGCTAGAGCTCTGAAATTTTGGGAATCGTTCTTACTGCCTAACAATGCAATATTTAGTCATTTGTGACAAGTTTTAACTAATATTTTAATAATTTTAATAAGTCAAAATATCCTTTCCTTCAGCAGTTTCAGGATTGAGGAAAAAATTTCTTTCCCCCTCTGGGAACACCAGGATTTCCATATATCCCACATGGGGTATCGTAAAACTTTTCTACTCACAAAAGGGAGATAGTAAGGGTTGCTGACTTTTAATCAGTAATCATACGCAAGGAAGAAAGATTCCAATATTTGGCGCCATATCCATATCACAATAATTTTTTCTGGTTCCCATTTTTTTAATAGAATGACTTGCAAACTTTCAAATGCATGTTTTGATTTTATGAGTATTATGAATTTTTTAATACACTCACAAATGTCTCTTTTTAAGTAAATTTTAAAGTTAAAAATTAGTACGTATTTCGCTTGGTGTGTGTGTGTCATCAAATTTTGGATAGTTAATTTAACCAACTTCCCATCAAGCTAAAGCCGTGAAACTTTGGGAATCGTTCTTACTCGCCTAACAATGCAATATTTAGACATTTGCGACAAGTTTTAATTAATATTTTCTTTAATAATGCGGTTTAGACCAACCACTTGGTGCGATTTAAAAAATTGGCACCAAACTTTACGATTTTTTTTTTTTTTGGCAGAACATTAAGTCCGTAAAATGGACCAGGGTAGCCACTTTTGGCAAAATACCGCCAAATAATTCTTGTCACCAAGGGTGGTTCGGTTAAACTGCATTCCAACTATTTAATTTCCCTGATGATCTACTCAATTTTATTTAGTTTTAACGTTTTTATGCATTTCACTTGGTGTGTGTTTGTGTGTGCATCAGTGTGTCATCAAATTTTATATCATTAATTTAACCAACTTCCCATCAAGCTAGAGCTATGAAATTTTGAGAACCGTTCTTACTTGCCTAACAATGCAATATTTAGATATTTGCGACCAGTTTTAACTAATATTTCAATAATTTTGTTAATAAACTTTGCCACTATATAAAATGTTGATTTTTATCTCAAATTTTTAATATTCAATAATATGTTATGCATTCCTCATAAATGGTTCATACATTAATCACAGTATTTTCAGAAATGTATAAAGTTATTAGGCCATTGATGCCTGGATTACCTTTACCAGTGGCTGCAATACTTGCACATAAACTCTTTTTTTTTTTTAATGACCTGATCAACATGCCACCAAACAAATCAAGGATTAGGGTAAAATGAATAACTTCGCTTCTTATCTTATTCCCATTCAACACATATCAAATAGAAATATTAAGTCCAGTTAAAAAAAAAATAGTAAAATTGTGTCTTTTTTTTTCCCCATTACTCCTTTTGTTTATGTGAAGTTAAATTTAGGAGAAATCAATTTAATTGCAAATAGGAGAGTTCTTATTACCTTCATTGGCCATATTACCTGCAAAAAAAGGTGTTTTGCAAAAATTTTAAGTTAAAATATTTTGTGAAAACCAAAATTCTTTTAATAATTTAAAAAAGAAAAGATTGTACAAATAGCCATGAATTTTTAATTTTTTTCAACTTCATCACAATTTAAGTTTGCAATAAGAGTGGCTACATTATCCTCAGGTACATAGCCAGTTAAAAGTTACCTTTTTCATTGAAGGTTTCTTATCAGATCGGTTCTGGGTCAAATTCATATTACTTAAAGTTTTCATAAGCTTCATAAGTTCCTCTAATCTATTTACAGGACAACCATGGAATGTAATGGCATTTTCTACATTTGTACAAAATACTTCAATCATCATTGGCTGGGAGAAAGACTAATTAGGAAAGAAATAAATTCATAAATATATATAAATATATGCATGTATATGTATATATATCATATAATATTAATATATAATAGTAATATAAATATAATAAAACTAAAAATTAATTTTAGTTTTATATGATAAAACTAAAAGTAATAAGAATTAGAATGAGTTATATTATATAAATTGTATATGAATTAGAGCTAAGTTTTTATGAATTAAGAGTTAGTGAATTAGAGTAATATGAATTAGAATATGTTATATTATACAAACTTAGTATTTTAGTTTTATTACATAAACTAAAAAGAAATATGAATTAGAAACCTCAATAGGACCAAAAGATTTAAAAAAATCAAAACTCTAACATTTTAAAGCTGATGTTTGATCCACCCCATCTGTTTGAAAAAATATCACAATATGGCTATCAGCAATAAAACTTCATAATTATAAATCTAGTTAGCTAGCTAATAGCCTCACTCTACTAACTTCCTTACAACAATATTTCAGAGAGAAAAGACATTGATGAGAAAGAAGCATTCCTTCATGAAACCATATTTTCACCACATTATTTAGAGAGGATTTTATTAAATATATTTCTAAATTAATAAGAAATAATTCAAATATAAAAACAATACACACACATGTTAATTCAATGTTTTAGATTATTTTCATTGTAAAGTTATTTTGTTCTAGCATACCCGAGAACATGCAATACCACAAAAAGTTTTTCAAATACAGTTAAAATAAAAATACAAGGAATTCGAACATGCATATTTAAAAATCAGAAGCCTTATTTATTTTAATAAAGCAATTATTATTTTTCTACTAATTTAATGATTAAATTTTAAAACTTTCATATAAACATATACAATGCATAAAGGAAAATTTCCAGATCTAAATTATATATTTGAAACACTTTTTTCTTACTTCAACCTGTTTACCCTTTAACGGAGGCTTACCATTCTTAAATAAATTTTTTAAAATTGTTGTCATATTCGTGGTTTTCAACTAGTTACAAAATTGTTAGTGCTAGATATTCTAAATACAAATCACCTTTTTCTTTCATTCAAATACAAGCAAAATTAGAATTAAGATAATCATCTTTTTGTAGAAAAGTATTAATTACAAAATTTCAACTAAATAATGTATTCTATCAGAAATGTCAACTCTTTTAAAAAATCATTATCTTTAAAGAATCTTGTACAGGCAGATTAAGATATAAAAAAGTGTATTATTTTACTCACAATGACAGATAATCTTAATAATTGTATAATATAGAATTGAATTCTTTTGCATCTGTTCTTTAAAAGATTATTGGCTCTGAGAATGACATAATGGGAACAGAAATTTCATTTTTTAAAAAATAGCAATGGTTTTTTTACCTGAAATAGCTATCCTTAGAATGGAAGCATGAAAATGTGTTAAAAGACTATTATATCAATAAAGTATTTATTATCAACAGAGCAGATATTTTACATTTAATAATTAATACTGATATATTACATAACTGTACTTACCATTGATTTCTCATTAATATTAACTGGATGCTGAAAATATCCATAATCTTCAAAATAAAAATGTCTTAATTACTTTCAGGAAAACAAATAATAAAGACATTAAAATTATAAACAATAAAATATACAAAATTGAATAAATACATTATAAAGTAATGTTAGTTTTATTTCGCAATAAAAGAAACTACAAGATCATATACAAGACTAGAATTTTTATTTATCCCAGCACTGCTCCATTTGAATCCATATTTGACACAAATGAATAGAAATAGAAAAAAGAACAATAAAATACTTTATAAAATAAAAACCTAAATTATTCTTAAACATGGCAAAATAAATTAACATTAACTAAAACTTGATAGTAAAAGCTTCTTTATGAAATTGAGAAAGTTTTACAGGACTGTGAAAGAACAGCCTAATGATAATTATTATATATAACCTATATTGTTTATGCATACAGGATTAATTCTTAATCTAAAAAAACAAGAAAGACACAAAAAAAGGCAAATAAATAAATAAAAGAAAATGAGCATATATTTAAAAAGACACTTGAGCAAGAAAGATAATCTATTATAATATGTGAAAAATCTCTCTCTCTCTCTCTTGAATAATCTCTTGAAAAAATGCTAAATGATTATTTTGGCATTAAAGTAAAATAATTCTCAAAATACATAAATAATGCAGTCAAAACAAGTAAAATTAACAATTAAAAACCTTTGAAAGCGAATTAGTTAAATTTCAAAGATTTCAAGCTTCAAAAGTATTTTAAGTATATGTAAGTTGTTTACACATCCCATTTCTACAACTCATATCTCAAATTCAAATACAGCAGATCATTTGATGAGATATCTTATTTGATCAAAATTACAAATCTGCTAATACCTACCTCTCATGTGACACTAAAAACTAACTTAAACCAACTTTAGCTTCAGGCTATCAATGAAAATTGCAAAAAACAAGAAAGAAAGAACAAAGAAACATGAGAAATTTTTTACTTCAGATAGAATACACAATTTCAAAGGCAGATTAACAAACTAGTAAGATTTAACGGATGAAGTACTTTGAGAAAGCTTTCCACAGAGTATACACACATTAAAAAAATTGCAATACTTCCTATTACAACTGGCAAATTTGCTCAGAAAGTAATTCTTTGCACCAACTGCAATCTAATCCTTATTCTTTGTTAAGTGTTTGATTTTATCACAAGGAGTTAATTAGCAACAAAAATATTCATGTATGAATAAACAGCAATACATGCTTATCCCTACTAAATTATTATAAACTATCTTATGTGTTTTATGTAATTCAGTTTAAATGCTATTTTGAAACAAGGATCCAGCCCTTGCTGGCTAAATAAGGTGAAGATTTTATCAATGATATGTTAAAATAGCAAGATTCAATTTGTCATAACAAATTGGAATAAATTAAAGTATTTTTAAATCTTAGCAAAAAATAAATGCTTTTAAAATTCTAAATATTACAAAAAATACAAAAAGAATACATTAGAAATCTGAAACCTTGAAACTTTTTATATGATTCATTATTAAGTTCATACATTTTAAAACATCAATACACAGCTATACAGTTAAATATATTTTTTGTGATAAAAGTATGTTATTTTTGATAAATAATGCAGAACCTACCAGTATTTGAAAATTTTGATCCCATATAAAAATGATTTTTGTTCACATCAGGATATAAATTAAGCTTATTTTCCAATCCTAATTGTCCATTCTGATTACTGAAAAGACAAAAACTTAATTTTGCATTTAATCACTCATTAAAAACTATACAGATTAAAAGAAGAAAACATTTTGAATAAAATTATTGAATAAAAAAAGATAAAAATCTTATCCAAACAATGCATAGTATGATAAATTAAATATTTTTCCTCGAAAAATTTACAATATATATTTATTTTTCCATTACCAAAATAAAGAATATTAATCCATAACAGGGGATGTGAAAAAGTAGGACATAATAGGGGATATGCAGTCTAAGAGACTGCACTTTGCAATAATTTTTAAAAAAATCATTTAATTAAATTATCATCCATTATTTCCCTCAGATGTTCTTTGAGCTTCCAGGGGAAAAAATATGTTTTATATTTTAAACTAAAAAAAAAACTTTTTCAATAAAATTTTGCCAGAGTTAGAATGTCCATAAAAATCATATGCTGCAGCAAATTTTATAAAATTAATAATAAAAATGAATCTATCATGTATTAATTTTTGTGATAAATTTAATATGAAAAGCAAGTTTCAATAAGAGAAAATTCCATATTCCATAGAAAATTCCATATGAAAAATTTTGACAGAAATTGAAATATCAAGATTTTAAGAATTTCCTGGACACAAACAATTCAGTGCCTGTCTTCTTTAGCACATTCATTGCATAACTTTTGTGCACAATCCAAATAAACAAGGTTTTAATGAGATAAACATAAATACGCTGTCTTTCTATTCTTGCTTCCTTGATTTTAATTTTGTCTCTTTTCTGTACTCTACAATCTGAGACTCTGCTTCTTTTCCTAAAATCAGTTTTATCATCAGATGCAATTATCTATTTATTCTTGGATTTTTAATTCTTCTATGAAGTAACTGTAGGATTAAATCTCTCTATAATACTTTCAAAAAACATCATTCTAGTCATGACAAGGTTTTGGGAATATCCTTGGTGCAAAAAATATCTGTCCATTGTGCACATATCTACTAACCAGTACCTCACCATTTGAATCAATTTTTCCCACAGTAGTATTTCACAGAATTAATTGTTGCTTATAGCTCAGAGAAATCATTGTCATTTGAAGGAATTTTCAAATCTATAGTGGGAAATTTCACAGACAAAATCTTCTTTACAAACATCTCCTCCACTAAAATCAATTCCAACTTCATCTAGCATCTTTTGCAGCTCGTCTGCGTAACGCTGATCAAATTGATGAATCATTCTCCTCAGATCAAACTTCAGAGTCATGTCCCTGCCAAAAATCATAACACTGATAGGAATGTGCAGTCTCACAGATTGCTTTTAGTGCATGTGATAGAATTTCAATGGATATGTGTGCCAAAGCATCGTGATAAGAAGGAGTGATGTTCAAAGTCATAAAACAGGAAGCTAGACGAAGAATCCATTCTATTGAAATAAGCATGTAATAGGGGTGATGGAAGGAACATATTGAGTGGTCCATGAGTCATTGTTTATTAATGTCACATTATGAAAAGCAAAACAAGGGCTCAGCGGTCTGTTACGGGTTAAAAAAAAGTAACATAAAAAAACATTATGTAATATTTAGATTTAATATATATTAGATTATGGTTTTATTACTGTAATAAAAGCTCAAAAAATCAAATTAGTGAAATAGACATTTCATTACCTATGATCAGATCTTTTAGCAGCTTTCACGGGCATAGTATGACCATTGCAAGTCACTTGTTCCATTTCTCGGAGAATTCTATCAGCATCTTGTTTATACAAAAATTTGATAATCCTGAAAAATGAAGTATATTTTAAGCAATTCAGAAGCATAAAAATACATATAAAAATGTAATATTTTTTTAAAAAATATTACACATGCACAATTCATAAAATTTTGGAAATATACTATGCAAATACTGTAATATTACTTACAGAAGGCATGATTAAAATGATTTCAAAAATAAAACAAACACTGATAAAAGTTTTAAAGGGCAAGAAAGTATAGAAAAAAGTAATATAAGATTTAATGTTTTTAATATCTAAGAAAAAGGCACAATCTAAAGATGTTGTATGAACAACAACATAGATTTTCTACCAAGGTGCCTTTTCAACCATAAAAGTTCATTTATTTTTTATAACATTACTATATTCTATTTTAAAGACAACTCCGAAAGAAAAGGGGGGGAAAGCAAGAATTTACATTTAAACAATACAAATAATACATTTATTTTCCTTCTCTCATTCTATGATTGGAGATTTCAAAAGGTTCTACTATTGCATATCATTCCAGAAATAAAACATGAAAATCAAACTTTTAAAAAATAAATTTAGCACGAAAAACTGTAACATACATGCTTCTTTTATTCTAACCATATAAATTGCACAAATGAAAAAGTTAACATGATTTTTATAACTTTAGCTAACTTTTGTTTATTTTTTCCCTGCATTAAAATATATGGATTTTTTTTAACATTACAATTGATTGTGCAGTTAACAACAATCCAACATCAATTAAAAATATTATATATAGCAAATTTTGAATTTTTCTAAGAAATTCATGTAGTAATATCATACAAAATTTAATGAGGAACAAAAATTTATTTTATTTAAGTAACATAAGAGATAAAATACTTATAATCACAAATCAAATATCACAAGAGGAAAATGTCAAGAAATTACAAATCAAAATTGAAATTGCAAGAGGAGTACAAATTCCAGAGGTAAATAAAATTTCCATTTAACTATTGATTCCTTAAGAGTAAAGAAATACTTTCTTAAGGAATCAAAGGAAAATGAATTAATTAAAAAAATGATTCAGAAGATTTTTATCAGTCAGTTTATATTTGGCTCTTAAATTTCTGTTTTGGTGCAACTGGAACCACTAACTACAAACTGTTATAAACATCACTGGCTGACAAATCTAATTTCATGAGAAAATTGCAGTATATTGAGAAGTTATCCATCATTATTTTACAATAAACATAAAATATACATACCCATAACCAAAATAATCTTCTTTCCATCTACATAACACTTGCTTAACTTCTCCATACTTACTAAATATTTGTTTCAAATCCCCCTGCAAGAAATATATTAATAGTTGTGATATACGTATGCATTATATTTACTCTATCATAGCTACATCAATATATAATGCATAATAGCATAGCAACATCAATATATAATGCAAAATAGCATAGCTACATCAATATATAATACATAATATCATAGCTACATCAATATAT
>BMAW01000990.1:1514870-1620536 GCA_019974015.1 Nephila pilipes | reverse complement strand
AATAGCATAGCTACATCAATATATAATACATAATATCATAGCTACATCAATATATAATTCATAAAAGAATAGAAAATGAAGAATACGAAATAAAAATGTCCAAAAGAAATTTTTTTTGAATAAAAATGAATGTAAAATTTTTCTCTGAAACTGAAAAAAATACTACATAATGTTTCTTAACTGAAAATATTATATAAAAAAAATCTAGAATACATATCTGCTCATGAAATCTCTAGATAAGGAGTGCCCAAGCAGGAGCAAGCTTTGGCCCTAAGCACATATCAATGTGGCCAAAGAGAGTGTAGAGTGAAAGAAATATAATTACAAAAAAAACATAACTCCATAACAGGATCTATTTAGCAGCCAGCATCTGCACCTCTTATATGGCAAAATTCAGACCTGGCATTCTATATGATTAAATTTGGTTTTCTTTCAACTAATCAACAGGTCTGAAGACTCTAATATAGAATATTGTTCTTTGTGTTGATTAAACTAGTGGGGTTGAGAGTGTAAACGGTTGAGTGTGAAGAGAAACAAGCTATTCCTATCTAAAACTAACCTTTTTTTACAATTCCTGTCATCTAATAGGTCAATTACTGTTTTATCTGAAACTGATCTTATTCTTCTGGAGGATTCAAATAAAGAGCAAAAGCTGCATCCCTACCATTCATTTTAATGTTGCATGCTTACTGTTGCAATCACACAGAATATGATTGCAGTTCGGAATTGCTCGATATGTTACATTATTTCAGCATAGTCTGAGAATAGTTATAAAACATTAGAATTGACTTTGGGAACATTTCTAAAACTTGAATGATAATAACAAAATAGTTCAGTTTTTTCTTCTGTATAAGGCAATTAAATATATTTTTAACTCGTTACTGATTTTGCTTTCAACAAATGAGTTGAAAATGTTTAACCCATACAGTTCTTTTCTTGCTATTCTTTCATTAAAAAAAGGTATCTTTCATTCTTATTATTACCCTTATCATTTACCTTTACCAAATAAATCACCTAAAAATCTTGAAATTTTAGCATGGTTTCCAAGTCTGAACAAAATCCTATAATTAAAAAATAAATAAAATATAACAATGAAAAATGGACAGAAAATTTTTTTTCTTATTGAGAGCAACAGTGGATCAATCAATACATTGCCATGTTTTCACACCTGTCTTTAAAAAATATTTTAAAAGGCATTTACACTAAAACATGTGTCGAAATTCAATGTGTGTCGAGGAGAGTGTCATAAAGACAAAATAACAGTACAGAAAAGATACCTCATACCTCAACAAAAAATTTTTTAAAACATTGAAATTCAAATAGTATATTTTGTGAAGATTAGTTATAACATCGCATATTTATCCAACAACATTTCCTAAAACACTGATGTCAAATATTTAGAAGTCTACCTGGATTCCAAATTAACCTTTCGAAAGCATACCTCCCAAATTGTGGGCGAAAATTCATGAATGTATCCCCTTCATTGTTCGTTTCTCCCACCTCTCCCTATCAAATAAAATTTTGCTCTATAAACAAATCATCCGCCCTATCCTTCTTTACGCTTCCTCCATATGGGGTCATGCCATCAAAACACACCTCAAAAAACTTCAAATTCTACAAAATAAAATTCTCCGCATCATTGTTAAAGCTCCCTGGTTTGTCTGCAATACTGTTATTCTTAATGAATTTAAAATTCCATTAATCAAAACACACATTTCCCATCTCGCACGTTAATTCTACAACACACTTTCTTTCCATGAAAACCCCTTAATAAAAGCCCAAACACTTTTTGCACACAACTGCAGTATCCACCCCTACCCATATCAAACATGTAACTACTTTAATTTATATCTCCCTTAATTTTTTCAAAAGTCAAAATAATTTCCTTCCACACTCTCTTTCCTTCCAAACAATAGTAATTCAGCTTATTCCCACTTCAAATCCATCAAGTGTTCATTCATTTTTAATCCACATTCGGCCAGTTTCATCCCATTTCTACTGCTTTTCCTTGCAACACTATAATCTTGACTGCTACTGGGGTGCTCGCCACTGCAGTGGTGATTATGAAATAGGTTTTCTTGCTTTCTCTCCTTCCCTCTCTCTTCAGGAAGGGTGTTGTAAAATGCTTAAATTCTCTTATTTTCACTTAATCTTAAGACTATTTTTTGGTCATTATTTCATACAGTTAAATTTTAACTACCACTACTTTTTTAAAAAAAATATCGATCTTGCATTACTATACAATTCATAAAAATAAATACATAAATAAATAAAAAACAAAATACTTTTGATTTGGGCAGTATAAAAATAATAAAATTAAAAATTGAAGAAAAAAATTATGTCTCTTTCCTTTCTCTCATCCTTTTTTGCTTTCTGCTGTGTTGTGCTCCGTGCTTCGGCACAATGTAATCTGTCTGTTTTTCCTTCTTAATGTTTTAAATAAAATAAGAGTAAAATTCTCAGGTTGGTACTTGAAGAATTATTTGATTGTTGCTATTGTTGATGATCGCAAATTTAATTAACAAAAAATAGAAACCATTTTTCAATGGAGAGCTTCTTAAGCGATGCATGAAAAACATAGGAGACAAAACCTTTAATAACAAGAAAAATGATATACTTAAAGTCAGTTTATCTCATCAAATAATTCCAGGAGAACTGACAAACTTCGAGAATCCGTTCCAAAAGAGTTCTAAAGTAAAGTTTGTAGTTTTAACTTTTATTCCTTGACAATGGAATAAAGTACTGGTGCCACTGATATGAGTTAATGCTGACCTTTGTATTAGAGGTAAGTGATTGTGGTTGCTTATTAACATCACACTTTTTTCAGAAGCAACACAAGGGCAATTAGCAATGGACCTCACAATTTTGAACTTTGATCAAGTGACGTGAGTGACACTCACACTGGCCCTTTCTTCTCCAAACTTCCACATTATACCAATGTGAGAGCTTGGGACCTCAAACAAATGTAACGTCCATCAGCTATGCTGCACAACAAGTGCGTAGTGATACTAGGACTGGAACCCACAACATGACGAAAATAATGCCGGCTACGAGCATGAAACCATGATCACTAGACTATCAAGATTACTTGCATTAAGAGGTATTAATGATGATAATAATGTAACTTTAAAAAAAATTGCTTCTTTAGTAACAATAAAAACACGTAAAAAAAGGAAAGGTTTGTAAAATTAATAGAATACAATGCCATTGCTATAGGAAATTTTCATTTTATGAAGTTCCAATGCATAAACACAAAGGAAATTTATGCAAAGAAGCAATAAAAGTAGACAATGTTATGCAAATTATAATCAAGACTGAATTTTATACAGCTCAGGAACTGAATAATTGCCAATTCTAGGACATTCATAAATGCTTGGATGATGAATATACCAAAATAATATACTTTACAGATGTGAAGTGGCTGTTTGAAGGCTAAATGCTAAAAAGATTTTATGATGTACTTAATGAAATCAAGTCATTTATGCAGTTGCAGCATTTTTGGTAGATTTAACTCCTTTAAATGATTAAAATAGGTATCTTTACAGTAAAATCAACTTATCTGTACAATATTTCAAACTATTGCTTGCAAAATGAAACTGAAATTACGGTAAATTTTTTTTTGCAAACTATAAATAAATGCAAAAAATTTTGTACTTCAACATATTTCAACAAGATGATTGAACATAATTCTAAAAATGGAATAAAATCTAGCCCAAACTTTGCAATTTGATACAAAAATTATAAAATAGATTTTAAGATTTTTGAGAAAATAAACAATTTTCTTAACAGTTGAAAAAAAAAATATTTTATTTTTGCAACTCCATTTACAGTTGATATAGATATATTGCAACTAATTTTCAAATGGAATATGCATCCACAACTCAAATAGAAATTTCAATAAGTTATTTATTAGATTTTTAAAAAATACACTTGCCCAAAGACAAATGTCCCTCATTGCACTATCATTTCTCATTCATGCCATCATTGTACAGAGTCACAGATTTTTGAGAGCAACTATTTTCAAGAGTGAAGCACACTAGGAGTAAAATTAGAACATTGGATGAAAACTAGATTTCGATTGCTAGCTACTTTTATTCTAATAAAATTTATAATGAAATTCATATGTAAAATCTCATATAAGGTGCATAACACAATGTCAATCTAATTTCCTGTTTCAGCATTTATAATACAAAAATCGTAAATTAAGCTTAAATTACTTGAGTATTTTATGAAACATGCTTTTTTTACCCCTAAACTATTGTTAGCATTTCAAAATTAGATCTATTCTGTACGGCTCCAAACAACTCTTCTCCCAATGCAGTCCATGGAGGGAGTGAGGGAGGGATAGTATTTTAATAGTGCAACAGCTGGATGTGGCCATACTGCACCAAATAAGGTAAAGCTGCAATTTAGACGATTGATAAAAGATAAAAATGGCGACAATAAGGAGAGTTGACAATAGAGAAGGATTACTAGAATACCCCCTGGGCTGCAGTCCATGGAAGCAAAAATTTGGACATCCATACTTTAAATATTATATTAATAAAAAATACAATGAGATTAAAATAATATATTATGTATTATAAATATAATTATAATGGAATTTTCAAATTATATAAATGCTTAGTTCCTTGGAATACGCTATGAAAAAGCTTGACGAACTTGAGGCCCAGCGAACATAACTACAAGTCACTTCTACTTTACTAAACATAATGTAGCTTATTTTTAAAAATTCTGCATACATAACCATTTATTACCAATTACAACATTCACCAATGAACCAATACTAGTCAAGACAAATCAATGCCCCCTTTCCCCCACCAATAGCAGCTAATATTTTAACAATTGATAGTTAAATACCTACCTACCTGTAAGTAAAATTATATAACAAAGGTATCATGTAAAGTGTGCATATATATATGTAGAGAAAAAGAGTGATATTAATCTTGTAACACCGTAATTTAGCACTACCTTCCATGTACTTTTAAACAGTAGCCAAATGGCCCCCATGTTCTTTTTGGTTAGAAGCGCAAGTACGATAAGAAAGACAAACACAAGAACAATGAAAGAGGGAGACTTGTTAGCAGAATGATGGAGTGAAGTTCGTGAATCTATGTTTTATATATGTTTTGCATCCTGTCTTGTGTTGTGGAATGTGTCAAGTATTAAATAATATTTGTTCCTGAAATCATCCCGGCTGTTCATTATTTTGTCCTGAAATAATATGTTGTTATTAGATCAATAAAAGGCGAGAATGATTTATTAAAAATGTTCCTATCTAACAGCTGTCATTTTTTTCTTTTCCCAATAAGGACAAATGTTAGGAACTATTTCAGCTTCAAAGCACTATGACAAATCCCTAAATTTATTATTCATTACAAGAAAGAACAGTTAAAAATCAATAGGTTAAGAATACAGCTATTGCAAGGAAAGAAGTTGGATCAAACTGGCAAGTATCTAATGCAAAAGTACCTAGACTGCTTTCCTCACTGCCATCAATCATTTACGTGTTATGTCAGAAATTGGCTTCAATTCAATTATGCAAACTACTGATGTAAATCAATTACAACATTATTGTAGATTGGAACAATTACATGATAGAGAAATAAGCTTACTATTTACGTTTTGCAAAAGAATTAAAATTGATGCAGCCAAAAAATCACTGAAAGAGATGAAATGCTATAAATAATTTTGGATGTGTTATTTCACCACAGCAGGTACTTGAAAGATAAGTTGCAAAACTTAAGAATATTTTCTGATCACTGTGATAAATTTTGGAGAATATGATCCATGAAAACATTGTGGATAGCAGCATTATTTTTTCAATTGGTTGCAGATCATACAAGACAAAAGAAATGAAAAATGCCAGCTATTAACTCTTAATCATCAATCAGTCATTATGCTATAGACACTGAATATAGTACTTAAATGGTAGAAAGCTGATCAGATAGGGCTAAATGGCATAATGAAAACCTGCAGGGCACTGCTCAACACCATTTAAAGTCACACTTCATAGAATTTGAGCGATGTCATCTGTTTACCCCAACTGATTTGTTTCCAGCAATTCAGAAAAACATTTGCTATTTCATGCAGGCTGTTTTTGTACAATTTCGACTTTTTTTTAGCATTTTCATTTGATCGCCAGCCAAATTAACATATTTTTTTGCCAATAAAGTCATCTTATTTCATGTACTCCTAGGCGACACGCTAACAGAAGATATGATATAAATTATACTCTGAGTTTAACTTATTAATAAGAAATTACATAGACTCAATTTCAATACAAATTACGTGTATATTTTCCTGATAAGATTCAATGATCATTAAGGAAATTCAATACTTTAAACAATTAAGATCAATTAAAATCCATGCACAATTGAAATACATCACTTATCGTAAAACTATATAACAGATTGACACAAAAGCATAAATCAAAATTATGCATTACACATGACAATCCAACGAAGATTAAATATGAGTAAACGTAAATTTACACCTCGCTTATATGAACAAATGTCTAGATAACACGTGGTACTTTACCTCATTAATGTTCTTCGGAACATTTCCAACATAAATATCATATGTTGTTTGTTGATTCATGAGATGGTTTTCTTTTCTGTTCATTACTGATTTCGTAATACGAAAAATGTCATCAAACATAAAATGTTTCAACTCATACTTTTACTTATATGTTTCACTTAAAAAGGTATTATCATCAATGTTTTGATTCCCGCTCTTGTGTGTTTGGTATGCGTAAACATGCATGGCAATCTTTAGATTACGATTGCTAAGTAACATGACGCAGGGATTGTTTGAGGGGGGAAAGCATTCAAATTAATTGAGTCCGAAAAGTAATTATAACTCATAAAAATTACTTTATCCAGTTATCGGACTTCTTTATGGAGATTTTTTGCCTTTTTCTTTTTTTTGATTTTTGAAATAATTGCTTGAGAAAAATCAACTGCAACATTGGTGGGCCAGTTCCCTATGAATAGTTCTCTAGGATTTTCATCTGACTTCAGAGCTTCTCTTTTTAATATCCTTTCCATTCTACCACGATGGCAGGTATTACATCTACTGCAGGACTATACAAGACTGTGGCCTCTGCCAGATCTTTTTTTTTTTTTTTTTTTTTTTTTTTTTTGCATTTCTCAAATGCAGCAGTGGAGTCTTTTGGCCATAAGATGAGTGTTCGGTTATTATTTTTTTTGGCTTCCCTTAAATAACTGCTCAGCACTGCTTGCTTTCTAGCAGTGTGTGGTATAAATCATTTGTAAAAACTGCAGATTACAAGATTACAGATGGTCATGGTGGACACTCGTGTGCGGGTCATACGTCTGATGGTTGATAGCGATGAATCAGGCCCTGGGACAGTTGATCTGACAATCACTCTACCCTATCGATCTGCTGTGGCCCTAGGTCGACCGCTACCATCATGACACTAAAATCTACCATTTTCCACTTATTCTTGCCAGCGTCTTCTAATCGCCGCATCGCTTCGACTCACGTGACGAGCGATTCTCCGATTTGCCCAACTGCCTCTTTCAATCCAATGATACGACCTCTTTCAAACTCTGACAATTGCCCGTAATGAGCTCGAATTCTGCGGCGAGGTATTTTTTCAGTCGTTTAAAGTTATCCTAAATCGCAATGCAACAAAAAATTTGACCATCTGATTGAGAATTGCTTCTTATATACACCTGCTGAGTGGTCAGTTCCGATGCACCGTGGCTCTCTCTATTTATTCATTGTATACTAAATTTTAATCACTTGCATGTTCAGTCCAAATGTTTTTGCATGCGAAATTCTATTACAATCCGGCAACTCCTTCTTGGTGCGTCGTTTTTTTTTTTTTTTTTTAATTTCACGAAGAATTTTAAATTTATGCGCTACTCGATTTTTAAGCTTATCATGATTGCGGCACTTCAACACAGCAACGTCTTACTCAAACGAGGATGAAAAACAGACTAAATTAGATAGAGGGACGAAATAACGTGCCACCTGCACTGGAAGCATCAAGGTCAACTACGTTCCATTCCCACTCCTCCACACTAAGCCTAACGGCTAGGGAATGCGTAGTCTGGTTATTTAATTTTCACACCTCGTATACAACTAGCATATAGGGTAATCTTATGTTAACACAGACCACGCCAGTTTGTTTATGATGTTATCACGTGATTTTGACGTGGTGCCAGTTTTCTGTGAATTTAGTCCATTGTAAGATGCTCGCGGTAAATTATACAGTGAAGAGAAGGAATTTCAGGATCGTTTTTAAAAGACCAATTAGACCTCGGTTTTTCTTATCATTACTCACGTTTTGTCAGTCGTAACTTTTAGAATTTTGTCTCACGAAGCAATTCAAACCTGTTAATTATTTCCACAAGCGCATGTCTAACATTGAAAACGTGAATTGTTTGGATAAGAGATTGCAAATTCCGAGAACAACATCCTCCCCCCCCCCTCTTCTGATCCCTTATCTTTACAATGTCTGCATTAACTACTGCCATTACACCGTTGTGGACATCTCATTGTTCGTATGTGATTCCGGTATTTTTTGCCCAGGGAACAAATTTAAACTAAATAATAAAAACTTCAAGTTTCAGCAAAAATTCCGAGAAAACTCGAAGAATTCAACTATCCTCAAGGGAAAAAAAAGGAGACTAAGCTTTAGCTTTATGGACAAATCAACTCTGTGATTTAGAAAACGGCAACATTTTAAATTCTAAGCTTTTAATAATTATTTATATTCCGTTTCGGTTCTTTAAAACCGATTTTTCATAATCACAAGTAACAATATGAGACAATTTTCTATTCTTAAGGTATATTTCTTTAAATAATGCGTATCAATTGCAATTTTGTGTATCAATTGTTTTAAACCTTATTGCTTATTAAAAATTCAATTTGCCTCAAAAGTCGTTCTATAAAAAAGCAAACTTTGATATCATTTAATACAAAATACAAGTAAATTAGACGGAAATAAAAAAAATAAATAAATTTACTATTTTATTGCAAATAATCTTAAATAAGTTTATTAAAACAATAGTTAAAGAAATACGAAACAATTTATAGAGTTAGATAAATTAAAATTGAAAAGCGTTCATATTTTTTGTAATATATCACACTACAATAGTTATTTTTTGTTCAATCTCTCTCTCAATAACTTTATAAAATATGCCACTGACTTCTAACAGCTAAGTTATAAGTTCCAAAAACATTGATAATTTTTTTTCTTGTGTTAAATATAATTCATCCAGCACAACTTCGGCAGATTTTTAATCAAATCTTTTGAATCTGAAGATACGTTAAATTTCTTTGCTACAAATATTATTAATCAATCTATTGAATGTGTTTTCAGGATATAAACGAGTATTAATAATATTTCATTAATCAAAATCTTGAAAAATTATCTCCTCGAAGAAATATTCTCCTCCTCGAAATGTTTCAAACAATTTCATTGAAAACATAACAAACATATTAGAATATTCTAATATTGTTATGTTTACTATATAACACTTAAATATACCTTGGGAGATATTTAAAAAACGTAAATTAATACTTATGAGATAATGTACACTAAATTGAATTTTTTTAATATATATATATACAATGGAGTTTTTTAAAGTTTATGGGGAGGAATTAGGGTAATAATGGCTTTGAATGTTTAACACTTTGTCGTATTTATAAAATAAATCTAATTTACTACTACTAATAATAATAATAAATTGGGATTCATGTTTGATTTGTAAAGAAAAACAAACTATTGAAAAGAGCTTCACAAATTTAAACGTTAGTTACCAACTAATTTGAAACATGAATTATTTGTGAAATCACGAAGTTAAATATTTAATTTTAATTCAAACAAATGTTTTATTTTAGGCTTTATCGGTGAGAGGCATTGGCGCCCTCTAGTTATGTAGAATTCGTCAGCGCGTGCAGAAACGACACAACTCCCGGTGGCGGAACACGTTTTGATGGTCGTAAAGCTCGCTGAAGGAAATAAAGTCCATTATGTGTTTTCTTTATGCATTTTGTGTGTGTTTCATATTTGTAAAGTGTCATCCTGTGATAAAAAATGATTAAGAAATGAATACTCGTAATTAAATGACACCATAAAAGAACCCGCGAGAACAATCGGAAAGGATTCAAATAATTGTGTTCAATATATCTGTTCCCCTACCCCCCTCTTCCTTGTGGTTAATTTAAAATTTCAAAACGAGATGCAAGGAGTGATGGCGGTCTTTTTCTTCATAGAATTTTTCTATTCTATAGAGCTTCATGAGCGAAATGTGTGTCTGAGAGAATGGTGTTGCAAAGAACCTCATTTCAAATTTTTATGTTCTTAAGAACTATATATTTTCGAATAATTTTTTCATTCATAAAAGGATCAATCATTCATTAATTTTGAAAATTGCAATTTAATCTCTGGATATTTTATCTTACAAAATCATATTTAAAATTTGTATTTACAAATCTGAAGTTTTAACTATCTTTTACAACAAGCAAGAAACAAAAAGTTTTTTAAATTAAACTAAAATTATTAGCATTCTATTAATTAAAAAACTAAAAATGCAAAATTTTTAAATATATTTAAATAATTATTAAATAGCAAAGGTCATAGATTATAATAATTAAAGTATAGAAAACATATATATATTAATCTGTATTTTGTGTCTTATTTTTTGGAAAAAAAACATTTCACATTTTCAGAATTGATCCCAGAATTTCAATTTGAAAGATAATCCCAATTTTGAAAATACGAAAAATTGTATTTGTAATAGTGTTATTAAATTAAAAAAAACAAAATACAAAAAAAATTTACAAAATTTAGTCAAGGGCATTAATTAATATCTTCCCATCTGAGCCTATTGTGATGTTGAAGTTGGGAGAGGGATATACTAATTCAGATACCGTTCTCCATGAGAAATAGAATCCGCAGTTTACATTTCCAGACAAATGACACAGATTCAATTATTGATAACTTAAAACCAGCGTAAAGAAGGAAAAAAATGTAATAAAAGTTTTAGAGAAAATAGTAAATAACATTTTGCAAAATGTTTAATCAAACACGTCTTTATCATATTTGACATGTTTCGAAATTTTAAGAAAAAAATTACGGAGAATAGAAAATAGATAATAAAAGTATTATTATACGTCTTAATAAGAAATGTCGTTGAGAAATGGAAACTGTTAGTAAAAATTTACAATACATGTATAATTTTGTTCGATGTAATTAATTGAAGAAATAAAAGGTGAAAGAAATAAACTATTATAATATTTCTTCTCAAATGCCCAAGAATTAAACAAGTTTATAGTTGTTTTTTTTCCCTTTTAAATCAACTTTTCAAATAAAAAGTATTTCAACTTTTTTTTTCATTTTTTTAAAAAAAAGTTTCAAATGAAAAATATTTCAATTTTTATTAAATAATTTGCAAAAGTGTTTGCATTTTCATTGTCGGGTTGGTAAAAAATATAAGTTTTTATTTTCCAAAATTTTTATCTAGTAAGAGTAAATAGTTACTATTGGATTTAATTACAAAATATAAAGAAAAATTGCCAAAAAATAAAATCCTACTTGTAGAAATTCCTTTCCCGTTCTTTGATACTATTATCATAAATTAGGTAAGTTCTACACAGCTTTCCATTACGATTAAATAACATAATTTCATGGCTTTAGAAAATACTAAATGTTAATTTGTCAACTCCCGGCCCACTGGATCTGCATAGTATGTCAGCTTATCTAGCAAACCAGACAAGTGCAGACGGAACCTTAGAAGCCATCCGTTCCCTTCGTGGACAAGAACTGAACCTAAGTAACATCAATTAAGAATCCGAAACCAAGAAGGACAAATATGCATTTTTTCTCCAAAAACTGATGTAAGAGACCACGAGGAAATATAAACACCTCAGCGAGCGAAACAACTCATACCTACACTCAATTGGACTAGTTGACGCTACCCAACAGTTCCAAACCGTATCCGGTAGACAAAAGAAAAACCCAAAAATCACCTCTACCAGCCAAGGAGCGAAGAAGCAACAGACAACAACAATAGACCCAGTCGAAACCTCGACCAATAGATTCCCCCACCTCACTGTAGAAGACCAAACCAACAACATTATGGACGCCGATAACGAGGACGTCACCCCACCTCAACCCCAGAAGCAATGCGCCCCCCATCTCAATAGATAACATCCAAAACTCATCATCCCTCCTAAAGAAACTCAAAGACATCACTAAAGTCAACCTAACTGGAAAATTTATTGGAAGCAGCCTACGAATTTACCCACAGACACCTGCAGCCTACCATCAAATCAAGAGCTTTGTTAATCAAGAAAACCTCCAGCACTATACATACCAACTACTAGAGGACAGACTAATCATTTTGGTCATTCGTGGAATGCCCACTGACATGTCAGTTCAGGAGGTATTAAAGGATCTCGACGAACTCAACACACACGCTGAAGAGTGCCACGTCATGACCAATGAACGCAACAACGCCTCGATGCCTCTTATTCTCGTCACTCTCAAAAGGAATGATAACAACAAAGAAATCTTCAACCTCACAGAAATTTGCTCCTTAAAAATTGAAGTAGAAGCTCTCAGAAAGAAACTTCGCCCGGCCCAATGCCATAGATGCCAAGGTTTCTCCCATAACTCCAGATATTGCTCTAGAAACCCCAAATGCGCCAAGAGCGGGGATAATCATCTATCCAAGGACTGCACGAAACCCCTCGAAGTCACTCCCACCTGTTGCCACTGCAACGGAGAACAAATTACCTCCAATGCCCCATGAATCCATTAAATTGCCTGGCCAAAGTGGATAAAAAAAAAGAACAGTCCGAAGAGGGAATCAGACTTAAATCAATACTCAGGGAAAAGAGAAAGCCAACATCGCTCCAGCCTCCTACGCCCAAGCTGCCACCACTCCTGTCGTTCCTGCTAGTATGAGCACTCCTGCTCCCCACTCCTCATCACAAGACCAGACTTTCGATCAACTTAAGGACCCTCAAGTAACAGAGATGTTTGAAATCCTCCAAACTTTTATAACAATATCTAAATCAGAAAAATTCCGATCCCAAAAGTTGAAGGAGATAATGGCACTACTTAAAGAAGAATATAATGTTTAATACTTCTCACAGGCCCCGTAATCCTTACAAATCATTAGCTGGAATGCTAATGGAATTTCCGGAAAAAAAGAAGAATTTATTGACCTCGAACAAATAGAGAACCCTGACATCACCGCAATACAAGAGAAACCCATATACAACCTTCCAAAGAAATCAATATCCCTAACTATACCTGCCACAGAAATGACTGCTTAACCTATCGTGGAGAAAGTACGGCCATACTCATCAAGAAATCAATACCCCCAATCAATCATCATCTTCACCAGCTCTATTGAACTCACCGCAATAGAAATCGAAACCAAACCTATTACAATATGCTCAGTCTACCACCCTCCCAAAAGACAAGACAACTCAATTCAAGACCTACAAAAAATATTCCGGATTAGAGACATCTGCCTAGCCGTCGGAGATTTCAATGCAAGACACAGATCCTGGAGCAATGAAAAACACACAGCAATAGAAACTCAGTTTTCAAGTTCATAAATACCTTTGTCCTAAACATATTAGCTTCCAATGAACCAACAAGAATCCCATACCACAACAGAGGAATCCCTTCTACAATAGACTTTGCTATCACCAAAGGACTCGAAAATGCCGTAATCCGGACCGAAACACACCTCTCCAGCGACCATAACTCAATTTTCCTCCTCAAAACCTCTCCAAAACGATTGACATCCAATTGCTTTCTAACTGGAACAATTTTCAAATCATTCTAGATAACTCCATAGGAGGAAATCCCATAATTGAAACCACGGAAGAAAATCACAGTGCAAAAGTCAACTTTACAGGAAAAAAAAAATCACCACAGCCATCAACTCGTCCAGCAAGGCTGAGAAAATTCACCATCAAACTACTAACTTCCCTACAAATATTTGACTAAAAATCCAAGAAAAAAATAGAATACGAAAACAATGGAAAGACACCAGATTCCCCCCCCCCTTTTAAAAAATGTTAATTCAACTTCAAAGAGAAATTTAAAAGGACATCACCACCTTCAAAAACGGTAACTGGAACAAAACTTTAGCAGAAGCTACAGTCGAAGCTCCATATACAATTTGGTTTAATACTTCACAAAAAAAAAAAAAAGAAGAAAACCATCCCTCCCCTCCTCTCCCACAGAAGATTTATCTACGACACCATGAAGAAAGTTCAAAAACATACAACTCTCCACAACGTCATCCCTCCGGAACAACATGGTTTTTCTCCCCAAGACTTCCCCATTTCACCAACTTCTCCGGCTCACAAACAACATTATCAGGGGGTTCAACGAAAATAGAACCACCATCGCAGTCTTCCTCGACGTCAAAAAGGTCTTTGACAGAGTGTAGCGTCATGGTCTCGTCTACAAACTCATCAAGCTTACAACTACCTATCTGGTGAAAATAATTGATGCATATCTAACCGGAAGAACATTCCAAGTAAAAATCCATAACAGAATCTCTAGAGCAGGAACACCGCAAGGCAGTATTTAAGTCCTTTTTTATTTTCAATTTTCACCCATCACAACCCCACCTCTCTAACAGTACATCTATACCTCTACGCCGATGATGTAGCAATTATCAGCCAAATCCTGTTCCTGGAACTCAGCATCAACCAACTACAACTCTACCTAAATAGTATCTAAACATGGCTCAAACTCTGGAGAATTTCAATTATTACTGAAAAATGTCAGCAATTATTTTCAAAAAAGGTAATTTCCGTAATCAACTTCCTGACCTCATCTTACACAACAAAAAAATTCCCTGGGCCAAGTCCACCAAGTATCTAAATGTTACCATAGATTCGAAACTAAATTTCAACAACTACCTGCAAGAAACGCAAAACATGTTAATTTACGCTCATGTTTCTCCTCAGAAGAAATTCCCAACTCAATGTATCTGTAATATCTCCGCTCACTCCTAACCTAGGGATGTGAAATGTTGGGCATGACATCCTTAAGAAACATTAAAAATCTACATCTACTACAAAACAGAGCTCTTCGCATAATAGCAAAAGCACCCTCCTACATCCCACGAAGAATCCTATATGATGAGCTCCACCTCCCATCCACCCCAAGTTTAATCAGAGAACTTCCAACCAGATTCCAAACATCAGTTGCTTCCCACTCCAACCCAACTATCCAACAACAGAGCAATCCTGGACCTTAAAGTAAATATAAACTACCTCACATGGCTACCCAATGCCACAGCTCATTTCCGAACTGAATTATCCTTTTTTATAATATTTCAATCTTTGTTTCAGACATCTCTCTTTCATTTCAGCGCTCTTCTCATACGTCACTAGAGACGTCCCGCTCGAACTCACCACGCACCTCTCCCTCTTGCTTTGCAATTCGTTCCTTACTCCTTCCTTTCTCCCAGACGACCGTGCTTTTAAGCAGATTTTTTTCGTCGATGCTCCGGTATCTCTTTCCCGTCAGTTCACTCACACGAAGAAAGAGCGTCTCTAACTGGCCACGGTACTTCAATCAACAGCTCATCCTAGAAAATATTCATGTCTCTCTCATGGATCATCTTTCTTTCAGGATTGACAGGCATCGCATTTATTCCAATGTGACCCTTTAAAATATTACTTAATATGGACTATGGTAAATTTGACTACATTCAGAGTTTCTATGGCTTCCCCTTAATATTGTTACGAACTTGAGATGGCGTTTCTCTAAGGCAGTTCTCTTGTGAAGGAAACGAAACATTTTCAGAGATGTCCGGAGTCAGCCAAGGGATGTGTAAGCAATGACCCCTTACCCTTAGCGACAAATGGAAAGGTTCCTAATGTGCTGGAACCAAGGCGAAAAATTGATCGGAAAGAAACGAACTATTCGTGAATGTTCCCATGTGACGTCATACATGGCCAGAAGAGGTTCAAATACCCCGAGAGGCAGGGAATCAGTCAGACTATGAAGTCTACTTTGTTAATTTAAAAATTCAAAGTAAACTCTCATATAGACGGCAAGAAGATGGCTGGAGTACAGTTTAGACTACAACACTTTTCCGAAAACAAGATCGTTTGAAAGGTGGTACATGTCCAGAAAAAAACTGTGTATTACTACGCAGTGAGTTTTTCCCGCGGATCGTCTAGCGCACGGTTGCTACAAGCTGGTTTCTCCCAAGGACAACGCCTTGGCGATCAACCTGTAACTAGAAATTAGGATTTGGCGGGGAAAAATCTTCAACACCGTAAAGTAAAGATTTCCCTAAATATATTCGAGTTATATACATTATAAGCCCTAAAATACATGCTGACAACCAAAATTATTCTTTGGTAGAATTATAAAGGCAAAAGTAAAATTTTGACTATTATTAGCGCATCATATAAATGCTTTTCTCGTTTTCTAATTCATGCTTTATAAAAAATACGAGAATTTTAGAATTGGCTCATAAACTAAAAAAATAACAAAATTAATTAGTTTGAAACTAAAAAATACAATTAAACAGAAAATTCCGTTTTTGATTCCATTTGGGTGTGGAAATCTATTACGAAACAGACAAATGAACCTAAAACCTATCGTTCGGAGAGATCAATTCCAGTTTGGAATCGTTTACTCTAATCTGTACCGTTCCTCAATCTGCTTTAGTAGGTCTTCTAGATGACCTGTAGTAGATCTACAAAAATAGGTCTGGTCTATTCCAAGACCTGCCTTAATAGGTCTTTTAAGCCCTGCGGAAAGAGCTCGTTCATGGGAGTTTTTTCATTCATTCTAGTTCCCCAGGAGCCCTTCGATCTTATTCTATTCTCGCTGCGACTAGCATTATTGGAGGTTCGTCAGTTAATGCCTCTACTCGAGGTATTGTGTGGGAGGGAGCATAGGTGTGTGATGCTAGCGCTGATCGTTGATAGAGATTCGGCAGCTGGGGCGGGTGGTTTCTGCGAAAGTTTAGCTGCTTTCAGTATGAAATCGGGCCGCCGAGTGATTGGAAAAATACGGGCAATATCTTCAGGTTTCTCCAGTGGTCTATTACCTTCCTTCACACGTCGTGTCTTGAATGGTTATTCACCTAGAAAGGCAGAGGAGGGAGGGGAGACTGAATAATTCAGAATAGCAAAGAACTGGTTTCTGGTAAATGCTCTCTTTTATATGAACTGGTTCGAAAGAACAGGACATTCTTTCGAACCTCATCTTTGTATAGAATGTCTTACATAATTGCATATTACAACTAAAGCAATATTTAATATGAAATAAAATTTATGCACATCTCTTAGAGAAGATGATACAAAAAAGTAAAATAAAATATCGTGATCAATGATAAAATTTATAGGATGGCGAGTTACATTAGTTTTTGGGCATAAGAGATATGTATAGTTATGCTGGGCTATTATTTTTTGGAGAAAAAAATATAACTACAGCACAAGGAATAAAAATTTACAGAAAGGAAGTTCAAAGAAAGAAAATGTATGCATATAACTCTTAATAATTTGCATAATTATAGAAATAGTATTTATTCCAGATATAGCAATTTTTGCATTAGTAATTACAAAGGTATTAAACACTACTCTAATATGATTAAAATATAAATGATTATTAATGAATATTTTATAATTGATTTGACTCTTTGGAAATGCTCTCAATTTTTAACAATATTTAATGTGCACACTCACAAAAACTTTTTGGGATAAATGGATCAAAAATATTTATGGTGTAAAAACTGAAAATTTATCAATGCTTTTGATGAAATATGAATCAAAGATGATATGTAGTAAAACAATTAGCTTGTATTAAGAGATGAAAATTTTTTATGGTGGAATAAAAATCCTGTATAATTTAAATTTTAAAAAAATATTTTGATACATGTTTTATTTTAGTGTTATATCAATAATATTGAAAAATAAACTAATGTAAAAAATTTCTTTAGTGTTATAATATATTTTTTCTCAATTTCAATACTTGTGCTTCAAAATAAATTACAGTTACAAAGATATGTTAAAAATAATTTTAAAAAAGAAATTCTGCTTCTTTCAAATCTTTCCCAGAAAATATGTACAATTTCAACATTTGCGAAAGAAATGTGATTTATTGGCTTTAACTGCAAAAAGCATTACAGATGGTATTTCAGTAAATGTGAGTGAAAAGTAAATTTCATACATATGAAATAAAAATTTTGGTGAATCAAATTGATACTTTCTGGCTTATGAAAGGTGTTAAGGATAATACATATTTAAGAGAAAAACTTGGAAATAAAATTTCAAGAAATTTTTACTTACTGATTCTGCATTACTTTTTTGAAGTTCAACATGCATAGGAAATTTAATTATCTCCTCTATTAACCTATTTAATTTTACTTATTTTTATTTAATATTCTCCCTCAATAAACTCAAGATAGTCAATTGGTCAGTATTTTATAACCCCAGATGGCTTTTGTGTTTCTTCACAAAATGTAAAATTTTGAAATACATGTATAATTATTTCAGTTTGCATAGCAGTATTTAAACGTCATCAAATTAAACAATTGTATATTATGAATTACAAAATTTGTTTCAATATTAATACTCTTTTTTATATGTAATGGGAATAATTTTCAAACACATTAAAAAAAATTTTTTTAAGTAAAATGTCATTACATATTGAAAACCAATGACAGCCATTTTTTTTTTTAAAAGAAATGGTATACTTATTATATGAATGTAATTATCTAGTAAAAATAGTTCTATTTTTATTACATTTCCAATAGAATACATGATATAGATGTAAAAAAATTGATCAACAAGAAAGGTCAAAAATAAAGAATTGATAGGGTATCTTGAGTGTGCATCATCAATGTTTACCAAAGGCAAATAAATCCCACAGGGAAGAAAAAGATCACTAGGGTATATATGAAATTACTCCTTTCAAAAAATATTTTGTTTCGGCTCTATTTCTTAAGATCCTCCAGGCTCTTGAATAAATGAATTGATCAGTTTCCACTAGGTTGATTCATTAGCTATCGAGAGACTTAAATTAAATCTCATAACATCAGACAAAATTACTTAAACTTAAATTATTGTTATTGCTAATAATGCACTTGTTTATAAATGTTGGAAAGTAATATGCTATAATCAATAACAACTTTGGAAATATTCATTGTTTAAAATGATACAGGATGCAACTTTCATAAAGTGTACTTGTAAAGTAAAGTAAAGATTCCTAAGTACTTCTTTTTATTATAAAATGTCTTAATATTTGACTTTTCATTCGTATTTTTTTAAAAAATAGTGATTTGCAAATTGGAAAAGCAATAATCACCAATTTATAATGCATGTATTGAAAATTGTTACATATAAAATATACAGATAATACTTGACTAATAAAATAAATGTAAAGAAAATATTTTTGTTTTATTTATAGAAAAAAATTCAGAATTACTGCAATAAATTAAAGCTTTTATTTTTATATCCAGAATATCATAACTTAATATCACTAAATCAATTTCATTTATTACATTTAAATCCATGTTACATGTATAGAAGGTTTATTTTCTCAAGACTCAAATCATATCTTATCTTTTTACAATCAATTATACAAAATTAAGCAGGGAAAAATTATTTTAAAACTTTCAGTGAAAACAATTCTTTGATAATGGAAGTTGTTCTAAAACAGACATACAGGACGGCTTACTGTTTAAATTACTTCATAAATATTAAAAATAAACATTTCTCTTTAAAACTTAATTATGTGTGGAACAAAATATGAATTTACATATTTCTTCTTTGTCATACCAAAATGAACTATCCTGTCCTACAAAAAATAAGACTTTCAAATAATTTTGTAAGGATGTACAGCATTTTACAAAGATTTAAATACAACTATTTAACTAAGCAAATGTAACTACCAATTCATTACTATTTATTGAAACTATTACAGCATTTCATTGACAGGTACTTAAATACTAACATGCATCAACAATTATGAAAAAGATCCAATAAATTATTACCACATAATTAAATATAACAAATGTTTTTTGTATGGAATCGTGAACAAAGTTTGGAATATTCCAAGCATTATTTAAATTTCCAATACTCGTTTTGATCAAGATATTTACCATTCAGTCTTGAGCATAAAATGGAATTAGCTATTCAATAATTAAAATTTGTATGATAAAAACTGTGCAAATTAAAATTTGGAAAATCTAACCTGAACTCCATAGTTCTACAAAATATTAGAATAAAGATATTTTAACATAATTATCAGTTCATAGATCTGGTATTATGCATTTTAGATAAAGCTCATTTGTTTCTCTAACCTATAAATTCATTAAAAGCTATATTTAATGATACATGTCTTTAACAATAATTCAATAAAAAACTTTATGCCAAGTTTTACAGAGCTATAATTCTTTTACGAGTTGTTGAAATTACTGAGAAATCCACAACAAAACAAAAATTCAATTTTTAGCAAAGCTGCAAAATTTCAATCAAACAAGCCCAGTTTTCCCCCTTTGTATTTACAATACATAATAAATTTCAGAACTAAATTTTAATTAAGTTTATTTCTAGTGAAAAAAATAATTTAAAGCTGAGTTTTTTTTTAGAAATATATCATTCATTATGTTTATAAGGGTGTCTTGATCATTTTATACTCATATTTCTATTACATATCAAATGAAGAATTTTTTTTATTTTGGAATCTTGAAATGTCTAACTTTCTGTAATTAACAGAGCAATTATAAGAAACACATTTCATTCCACTCAACATTGAAACTAAGCATGTGATATCACTTTAGACTATTCTTAAAAAAGTTTCAAGTTGATTTTTAAATGATTCCTTTGCTTAAATTACTTCTCGGTATAATATATCAAAATTTTAAGCTTCAAATGAATACATATATATGCTGATAATGTAAATTTAAACAAATCTAATTCTTGAAAGAGATTCAATTTTTATTATACAACAAAGCATTCAAATTGAGAAAATACAATTTCATGTCAAAATTCACATCAACAATTTTAAAGACATTATCATTGTAATTCATAACAAATTGCATTCCTCAAATTTATAGAATTAATATCTACCTGATGTCTGTAGAACAATCATAATGATATAAATCTTGAGCTACCTTAAAAATATATGAATTTAAGGGGAAAAAACATTGATTAATACATCAAGTACTAAAAATTTATTTATAATCAGTGGCTATCTGACAAATTGAGATATTTTAAATCATGTTATGTTATAATCAATACAAATATAGACAAAACATAGCCATATATCATAAATGCTGCATAATTAACTGAAAAAACATATTTGGACTACGTTATGAAAAAAACTAATCAAAATAATTTTTAAGATGAGTTAATTCATGCTTTTCTAATTTATCTTCTTTCAAAAATTTTTTGGGACATTTCAAACAATAATGATATTTCTTCTCCTTGGTGTGAGTTGCATAATGACGTTTTAAGTTACTTTTTTGAGTGAAACCTCGTGAGCAAATATCACATATATGTTTTTCCCCAGTATGGATCAACCTGTGTATTTGGAAAGTATAGTTGTCAGCATAACTTTTGCCACAGATGTCACAAGAGAAAGGTTTTACAGCAAAATGCAACATGTAATGCCTTTTTAAATTAGATTTTTGGGTAAATCCTTGAAAACAAACATCACAAATAAACTTTTCACCAGTGTGAATAGCTAGATGCGTTTCCAGAGTGTACTTATCAGTAAAGCGTTTACCACATAATCCACATCCATGAGGTCTGTATTCCGAGTGGTTTGTATAGTGTCTTTTCAAGTTTGATTTCTGAGTAAATTCTCTATGGCAAATATCGCAAACATGCTTTTCTCCACTATGAATCATTTTATGCATTTGAAATGTATATTTATCAGCAAATCCTTTATTACAAACATCACAAGTATAAGGCTTCTCGGTACTGTGTATAAGTTTGTGCCGTTGCAGATTACTTTTATTCGCAAAGCCTTTCAGACACACGTCACAAACAAAAGGTTTAACTCCAGAATGAATAAGGTAATGGTCTTGAAATTTCTCTTCCGATGAGAAGGTTTTGTCGCATACTTCGCATGTAATCCCTTTTTCGCGATTACTACGTTCCTTACTTTCTTTTCCACAACTTGAGCCTTCAGATAAGGGTTCTTCTTTTATCCAGACTTCTCCATCCGTCATAATTTGATCTCCATCAGTAACACATTCTATTTGAGCAATTTGTATATCTTTATTTCGATGTTTTGAAGAGCGTGCTCGAGTTTCTGACATGATTCTGAAATATAAAAGTTATCTTCAGTACGTTGTTATAAGGCTGCTAAACCTAACGTCTATGCATGGCAAATACGGAGTAATATTTTTCAATTAAAATTTGATCATTAATTTATATAATTTTTTAAAATGGAAAAAATACAATTCAAATAAACTGATAAATAAATTAAAAAAAAGAATGAGAAGTTTTCTTTAACTTCAGTTCAATTTCGTTAAGAAACAAATTACCTGATTTCAATTCAGTTCAAGACTCACTACAATCACTCTAGAGTTCTAGCCATTTCTAAATAAAACTGTTGCCAGATGTATCATACTCTTATTTCGAAAATAATTTATTTCATTCTCTTAATGCATAACAAATTAAAAATTATATTGCTCTAGATATTCTCTCTAATAGCTGAAATATTCTGAAATGTATCAAAATTAAGGAGGCAATCAAAATAAAACATATTATTATTAATTAAACAGAGAAGAAAAGAATGACTAGTTAAAGACTTATTAAGGGTAAACAGCTCATTTTTCTTTATTTCCAGTTTCTACATTATTTTCCACAGAAAAGATGCACATAGTACCCCTCATAAAATTTGTTTTCAATTATCAACTGTTTTCTTAATTAATATCAATTATTCTACTCAATGATATCGATTATTTCTTTCGCTAACTTTAACATCAGCATCGTGTTCATAAAAAAGCGTTTCGTATCGTCTGCAACTTCCGTCCAGATAAACGCAATATGTGTGTACGAACAATTGGCGTACATTTAAAAACTGTATAGACTCGGAAAGGGATTTATCTGTCCTTAATTGACAAAACTTTTACAAAAATAAATTTTTCTCAAAATAATTTTAAAATGGGTAGACTTATAACATATGATTGTATTGTTCAAGAAAAATTGAATTCGATTGCAAAGCTTAAGGCTGTTCAGACAGGATTAATAATTGGGCAGGCAAGTTTATATTTTTAATAGTTGTTTAATTGCTAAGCTTTTTTTTCTCTCGTTTCCTATGGTTATTAAATCATGTGAGTTTAATTTTATTGAAGACATTTTTTTTTTATTCACGCTCTAAATAAATTTTATGAGTATGTTTCACTATGTGTTTACCGAATTGGTTGATGACTGTAAAAATCAACATACAGGAAGATATTTTTGTTCCTTATGTTGCAAAATATTAGTTTTGCATCCCGAAATAATTCTCAAATTTCTTGGGTTCTAATTTGACAAATGATTTGCATCTTTTAGACGGATAAAAAAAAAGCTTAGAAAATTTGTAATGTTATTGTCTTATGGAATATTTTAAATTTTACGCCGAAAACACACGAGGAAGTTCATATGTATTGATTTTTTAACTAGTTCTGTGTGTGTGTGTGCAGTTATTAGGTAATATAGATAGATCACAATTTTTAAAATGCCATTTGTTCCTTATTGATAAATGAATTCATTTCCACATATTCACACAGAAGTAATAGAACACTTATTGATGTCTTCCATCTGTGGAATGTGTAATCCTGCCTTTTGGCTTTTTTTTTCCTCGAAGATTTTTTTAGAAGAATTAATTCTAGTAAAATGGTTAAAAAATGTGTTTAATTGTGCACACTAGGTATTTAATCGAGACATTATGTACTAACCAAAATTGTGAAAGCGGTGAATAGAATATAAAAGGGCATTGAAAGAGCTCAAAAAGTATGGTTATATAGAAAATAATAACTTTAGTTTATTCCTCTGATTTTACTCCACATTGAAAATTGTATTAAAATGGTTATTGTTTAAAAAAAAAATTTGAAAATTTTATGATTACATGAAATTAAAAATGCTTTACCTATTATATTATCTAGGGTTTAATTCAAAACACCTTGATGTATTGTGAAAAAAACTAGGTGTTTTCCAAGTATAAATAACAAGATACTGTAAACTTTACTTGTAATTTTTTTCTTAATTTCAATCTTAATTATCCAATTTATGTTTCAATATAACTTAAAGCTCTTTCAAATTAAAGATATATTGATGAGATCATTATATATTGAATGTAGAGATGATTTAGTCTTTATTATATTGGTATTTTTATGACTAACGTGTATGAAAGAAATAATCAACATGTCTGAGTAAAATATTATTATTTTTGGCTAAAAATGTTTGAGGTTTTTTAATTACATTTTAAATGATTTTAACGATGGTTGCAAATGTAAAATGCTGCCCAATTTTAATTTTTTTTTTTTTTTTACCTAGCCCTTACTTCTTATGCTGCTTTATTCCTTACTAGGCTAATAAAATAACATTTTTTTTAGTTTAAGTTTTTCTGTTTATGATTTGGTAACTCTATACTAAGTATTTCATGTTTTAAGTAAATGTTTTTATTTATATAAATTTGTTTTGATTTATATGGAATAAATTAATTGTTCTTATTAGATGGCTTAATCTTAAACAATCTAGAGTCTTTTATATCTTTGACGTGAAAAGAAAGAAGTTAATTTTATTATTAAAATAGGCAGTGTTTTCCAACTGCTGGGATGTTCATCATTGTCAGAAATTGATATAAAACATATTTCTTACTTTGACAAGGGCAACATTGTACCCTGGTTTTATTGTGAATTAAAAATAATGGTACATGAATGTGTGTGTATTTCAAAAAATGTGATATAATAAATCGTGTGTTTTTTTAATTATATTATATCACTATTAATAGAACACACTGAAAATATGCAGTACTAGGTCACTTATTTTTAGGTCTTTTAAAAATAAGAATTTTGACTGTGGTCCTGTTAATGGAAAATTTCCAAATACTTGTATTAGTATGTTTTGTAAATGTTTTATTAAACTTTACCTCAAATCAGAAGTAATCTTCATATTCTTTTGAATAGATTTTATTGCCACTGTTAATCTCCCTTTTGATGTACGATGTATATATATATTTTATTTTTAGTATACTGATCAAAAAGATTTTGCTATTCGCTTGTGCCCAACACCACAAAAAGATGATAATGAAGATACTAAGAGTGGTGATACTCAAAAAAAATCTAAGAAAAAGTCTGATGATCCTATTGAACTAGATGAAGTTTGGATTTGTCAACATGCAAAACAGGTATTAGAGTTTATTATCATAAAAAAAAAGATTAAAGTCTTTTTAACCTTCCAACATGTGCACATGTGAGTAATATACTTGAGTTGAATTTGGTTTATTATCTTTATGTCAAAAGGCACTGAGAACACTTCCATTTGGCTATTCTATATATATTTTGACCCTGTTTAAGTCGTTTCCTTTTCAAAGTGTGAATAAAGCTCAGCATGTCCTCCATTTGTTTTTAAATGTGCTACAGTTTATTTAAGTTTTTATTTTGTTGCATTGGTAAAATTAATATAATAAACAGTAAAAAAATATTCAGTCGGAAATAACCACGACAACTTGAAAATGCCCTTGTGAAAGAAATTTTTAACCAAAGAAAGCCTATCATTCTGCAAAGTGATCTAAAAATTGTAAGGTTCAAAAGAAATGTAGAACTGGGCACAGAAGTGATGCCTGGGAAAAAATGATGTTATTTCTGACAAAAGGATAAATACACTCGAATTGCATTTGTGAGATTTGCGAGAAATTTGTATATTTTTAGCCCTTTGAACTCTTTTGCTTAGACTGCGTTGCAGGGATTCAATGGCTATAAAGTGAAATTTTATATATTTCTTTTTATATACGAATATAAATTTGTTTTTTACTTCTATATTGTGTTGATTCCTATATATTAAAAATAAAAATAGTTCCATTAAGTTATTTTCAATTTCATTTATTTTCAATTAATTTTAACAATTATTTGTATTTTTTACGTATTGTTTTGATGATTTCTAATTATTTTGTTTCATTTTTTTTTAGTAAAGAATCTATCTTGTAATTTAAGTAACACTTGTTTAAATAAAACATACTTATTGACTCTTAATTAATTACAACTATTAAACTAACTTAACTCTTAAAAATTCACAATAGTATACCTGGGAAATAAATGTGACCTTTCACATTGGTTCAAAGTATGTGCCTGTTGGAATGTTAAATGATGAAAATTATTAATTTAATTTGTAAGCAAAACTTCAGCTGTTTACAAGATAAACTTTATGTGTTTTCAAGTTTTATTTTAAATATATTATTTTATTTTCTGATTGAGCTATTTATTCTCATTGTTAATATATGTTTTTTATGTATTATATTCTTTTTTTTTTTTTTCAAAAAAAGTTTTGTGACAAAATATGAAAGTTTTAATATTTAACATTAAAAAAAAATTGTATGTTAAACCTTTTGCAGTTTCAAACAGTATTTTATTGCATTTCCAAATTTTTTAAATAATTCTGCAAGTATTTTATGGTACAACTTGGATATATGGTTGGAGTGCTGTTTAGCTTTAACTAACATGCCTTGGCAACTAAAAAATGGCTGCCAATTATGGCAATGCTTGATTCCCTGGTTAAATATGACATTTATGCATGGCAACTCTAAAATTTATCCTTCCTTTGTCAAGATTAGGGCATTGACAAGATTTAAAAAATCATGCTAAAGGTGTGGGCTAAACAGCATTTTCACCATACAAACTAAAAGAAAATTTGAGTTGTTTCTTGCAAATGAATTTATAAACACAAAATAAGAATTTTTTTTCAGCTGCTCAGAGCTCTTCCAGGAGGATTAAATATTTTAGGATTTTACATAGCTGCACCTTCTGATTATAATACAAAACAACAAGCACAACTGAGACAGGTTAGTCTGAATCCATTTTATGCAGTTAATATGCTCTTATTTTAGTCATTGTTGATTTAAATATATTAAGCAATTGTAACATCGAAGTAAGGATTTATAAAAGTGAAGTTTTTTTGTATAATTATTTTTATTCTTCTAAGCTTAACGGATTTAAAACTGATGCATGCTTAGAATTAGTGCTATAATAATTTTATCGAAATGGACGGTCTTGATATTTCTATATCTTGTTAAATAATAATAAACTTGTTATAATGAAAAAATTCTGATGTTCATGATAGTCTACTGGATCTTGGAAAATGAAGTATTTAATAAAATAAAAAAATGTTTTAAAAATTTTGATTTTTTTTTTGTATCATATAAAAATGTATTTAATAACATACCTTAATTATTAGCAAAATAATCAATCTGATGAAAATGTTTTTGCTATCCATATCACCAAAAGTAAAATAATTTTTAATAATTTATTATATCTTGAAAATTATATTTTCTTTTAAACTTATCTTTTTCTTAAATTCTCTTGCATTTTTGCTACAGAATACTAAAATTCTAGCAACAAATTTTTAGAAGAATTTATAATAACTCTAGAATTTGCTTCTAACTACAAATTTTTAAGAATTTTTTTTTTTTTTTCATTTTCTTGATTAAGTTATAGCATTTCAAACAATTCAAATAAGTAAAAAGTATAGGCAATTTGTTTTATACTAGTCTCTAGTCATTTTTAATGTTCTCAAAAATTAGAGTTTTTTATCACAACAGAAAAGAAGCAATTAGGTGGACACAGTTTCCCTCTCTGCCTTGTAAAAGCTTTAAAATAATTTTTCAGAACAGTTTTAATTCTTACCATTCTCAGTGATTGTTTATATATTGTACTTCAGTTGAAGTTGTTAAAAGGGCGTGTATCTCTTCTAACAAAAATCTGGGAAGCTCACGAGATTGAAGTTTTATTGATAAACGAATAAGGGGAGGGGTTTTGATTTGCTTTTCAATTTATACCTTGAAAAAGGAGGTACTCATATACCCCTTGGAAAGTCTTCATTTGCTCCCAAAGTATGTACATTTTGTTGCACATACTTTGCAACATTAAACATATTTTGAGAATTTACTGCAATTCTCAAATTGCAGTAAACCTTTTCAATATCACAATAAGATGTACTGCCAATGTTCATTTTAAAGAAAAAATAAAACTGTTGCTAATTATATTTACATTTGTATAAAATTTTGCCTGCTATAGTTTATGCATGGCATATTTTACTGGGTTAAAGACTTAGTTATTTTGAATAACATTTAAAAAGTTGAATATTTAGCAATCAACATTGCTTTATATTTTAAACTAACATATATCTAAAAGGGTTGAAGATGGAGTTAGTAATATTTAGAATAAAATGTATATTAATGATTTTTTTTTTTAAATCAAAAGCATTTTTCACGAAATCTATTCCTGTTCACTTGACCAAGGTTCAAAATTATGAGGTCTGCCTCTAATAACCCTTGTGTTGCTTCTAATTGTGACATTAATAAACAGCCTCAATTGTGTTTATTTGATGTTAAAAATTTGTCTTATGTCATTAACTAAAGAGTACATAATATTCATACGGTAATATCAATAATTACATTATTTTTCTATGATTTTGTGGTGGCTGTCTTCAACAACAGAAATTAAAAATCCTCGATAAACAATCCTGGGAGGGAATTCTTTTTTTTTTAGTTGTTAAGAGGTCTTGCAAAAGACAAACCAGACATGATTTTGACTGGACTGAGAGATAGAAGGTTTAAACTGCCAATGGTGCTTAAAGGCAACCAATTTCCTCTACCACAGGATAGAAAAACAAGCTCCAGAGTGTTGGGGTAAAGTGGTGACCCAGGAAAACTGAGGACATGAACACTAGATAACAGCAGGATAACTTAGAACTATTAGTTGCATATACTCCTGACACAAACTTGCTTCTGTGTGTTTAACTAAAATACCCACTCGTAAATCATAAGTCATTTACTGAGCATGGTGCATGCATCAAACAGACCTGCCATCTCAACTAGAGGCAGCTAATGATGTGAAAAGAAAATTATCAAAATGGCATGCAATAAAGCAAGGAGGGGATCTATATCAATTGTAATAATGGCTGGAAAAACAACCTTCTCTAAATATTGTTCAGAAAGTCGCTCGATTATTCTGTATTATCATGATGATACAGGAAGTGGAGTATGGAGTGGCCGTTTTCAACAGCAAAAATTAAAATGCGTTTATAACAAATATGATGAAGAATCATTCTTCCTGGTTATTGAAAGTACAGCAAAAAAAATAATTTTCTTTTTGAATCCAAAAGGTTGGGAATTGAAGTAGCTACTGTCACTGAAGATCAATAGCCCTTCACTGCCACAGGGTGAAGAAACAATCATCCAAAGTAGCAAGAAATGCTTGCCACTGAAATTTCATTTGATTAAAAAGGACATATTCCATTTCTTGTGTCATAATTTAGCATAATAAATCTTTCAAAAAAAAATTTTTTTTTTTAAAAAAAAGGCATATAAATAAACTTACATTAAACATTACTTCTCAATATTTGTTTCTGTGATTGTTTACTAAACTTATGTTTTCATTTTAGTTTATTGCAGATAATAAAATAGATTATTTAATGATATCTCATTTTTTTTACTTTATTTTTTTTTAGAAATTTATGCTAGTTATATTTACTGCTAATTTAATTTTTTAATGTTAATTTTATATTCAAGTTTTAAATAATTTAAAAAGGAAATCTATATTCTTTTTTCTGTTCTGTATTCTATTTTTAAAGTTTTTTTTTTTAAAAAAAATATATTTCTCTAATATCTGGGGTTAGTATGATATTTTAATGTACATTACATTTGTTCTTATTTGATATAGTTATAAAAAACGTTTGCATATTCTCAGTAGTAAAATATTCTGTCTAGAATTTTTTTCTTCAAAATTATTGATTAGAGTTTTTAAAATCAAACTGTGTGAATAAAATTTATTATAGGAGTATTCCATTTTTAGTGAGATTAAATGTAGAATTTAATTTTTGTGGAAGGATATTTAGAATAAAGAAATGTCTGTGAAAGTTTTTATAATATAGGAAAGGGTTGATTGTAAAATAAAGTTTGAAAGTATTTTAAGCTTTTTTTTTTTTATATATCATGGGGAGCAAAATAAATTCAGATATTAAAGCTTATTTGTGTGAATAAAACATTTAGACAAATTTGAGTTTTGTCATAACAATTTTTCGATAATTATTAATACATTTCAGCAGTTACCTATATACTTTTAATTACAGTAAAATGTCAAATTTTATCACACCAGGGACAGTAACAAACTAATCAATTTATTGAGATGGTCTGTGTCATATATATATTTTGATTCCTTTTACAGTTGTATTGAATGCAATAATGCTAATTAAAATAAAGTAAAATCACATTTACAATATTATTTAAACTTAATATATATGACTCTGTCATTCTTGTGCGAAAAACATACATTGCGATTTTGTGTGTGTGTGTGTGGCAGTGAATGGATGACTTTTTAATATTCGGTTTTGTTGCTCAACTTACCTGAAAATGCTCTCGTGAGAAAGGATTTGAAATGTATTATTGGGCACAATAACATCTAATTAATTTTTTAAAAATATTTTTGAGGTATAACTGGATTATTTTAAACATTTTCAATTTTTTAGCTTTACTTATATTCAGTAACATGCATAAAATTCAATAATATTATTAAAACGTGTAAAAAGTTCAGGTAAGTCCTTGATGATAAAAATAATTATTCTATTCGTAATAATTGATAGAATGTAAGTGTATGTAGTATAACAAAATACAGGGTAAAAACATGAAAACCCAAATAAAATATAGTAATACAATTAAAAGAGCATAGTCCACATTTTTTTTTTTTATCTTTTGATGTAGAAGGTCAAGTTACTGTGTTCAAATTAATTTTAAAATAGTGTATATATTGCTGTCCACATGTCAAGCTATGTGGTTTATGTATGTAATATAGGGAATTTAATTTACAAATTATTTATAATTGAGCACATTGTAAATGAAAAGATTAACTTATGAGGTAGTCAAAATAAATAATTGCAAATTTTAGAAGTGATGTTTTGTGCATATATAATACGATTAAGAACATTTGTGACTTTTTTTAAAAAAAATATTTATTAATATTTTCTGAGATATTAAGTTCTTTATTCATATATAAACTGATGTGTATAACACCCTTAAAATTATTAAATAAAGATCTATTTATTTCATTTGAACAAGCTTTTCAAAACTGTTCCTATATAGAAGTCAGAGATTTATGAATTCATATAATGTAAACATGTTTTGTAATTAACAAAAATAAATTAAAATAAAATCTAGCACACAATGAAAATATATTTTAATATTTAACTTTCTTTTCAAGTATGAAAAGTACTTTCAACTGGTGTAGCTTTTATATCAATTTTCTCATTATTATTATTTTTTTTTAGATTTTGTATGCTATTTTCAAAACTATAAGCAAAAATCAAAAACTTGCTCTTGGTACAAAGGAAAGAGTTCTTCTAAATATATGTACTGTGACTTCAAAGTATCCTTTTTTATAACCTTTATTTAAATTTGTTTTATCTCGTGATTTTTTATGAAATAAATGAGATTATTTTCTTAATAATGAAAGATGATCATATTTGATTCTTTTTTTAAAAATTTTTTTTTAAAATATTTTTTTGTACTATTGGCAGTTTTATTTGTATTATACATCATTTAAATCATAGTAATTTTGGTTGTTTTAACAATTTTTTTACATACCAAATATGGATTTATATATCACTTTAATGTTTTGCCTTTCAATTGTAAAAGTATTTCATTCTAGCTCATAGATGATTGTTTTATTTAAATGTTACTTTACTTATTTACAGATTTTTGTGTATGAAAATAATTAGTAAGCTCTCTGTAATAATTTTCTTATATATTTTTTGATGTATTTTAAAGACATTTATTTGTTAGAAGCACCCTACTGTAGATAAAGGATATTTTGCATTTTTATCACCCTTTTTTAAATTGAGCAATTTATTTTTTTATTTCCACTATTGTAAAATTTATTATTTTGAGGTATTGAGCAAATTGTTTTATTAATATTATGGATTATTAATTCTAAAGCTGTTTTTTATACTACAATGTAAAGAAAGAAAAATGGGGAAATTCCCTCCTTTTTTAATTTTTATATTTAACAGGAAAATATTTGAATGCTATGAAACTTTCTTAATATTTGAAGAATAGTTTGCCGAACTTTTGATGTTACTGACTTAAAGGTATGTCTGTTTAATTTATTTTTATTTATATTCAACTTTGCTATGTTTGGTTTTCCTTAAGATTACATTGTTATTTATCTTGAGTGATACATTAAAGTTTTAAAAGTTTATGAATACCTGTTGATAAATTTTGATTCATTTTTGAAATAAGTTTTGAGATTATATTGTAAAAACACGATAATTTTTAAAATTCTAATAAATTTTAAAACATTGATTCTTTTTAAAGTGATTATGTAAACTTTAAAATAATTGTGAATAAAATTTGAATTGAAATTCAATACCTTTTTCTTTTAATTAGAATTTTTATTCTTTAAAATGGGAGGGGAAAAAAGTTACTTAGTTAACATAATTTCTATTCCTCTCCCCTTCCCTTTTTTGCTAGATAATTAACTCTTAATTTGGCAGACTTTTTTTTTTCAATGCAATGTTAACAACGATGTAAATATATAAGCATCTTCATGCTTATGGAAATTAAATTTTTTAGGAGAAATGTAACCAAATTTAATCATCTTTCACTTTATGAATCATTAAAGGCCGTTTTAAAAGAATTCCTATACTTTTTTTTGTATTTAAAATTTTTATTATTTTTGAAGATAGAGGAATGTTTTGGTATTTTCTGTAATTTTTACCCATATGAGAAGATTCTAGCAATAAAATTTTTGATTTTTTAAAATCCTACAATCTATATATATTTTAATTCTTATTTTACATTCTATTTTATCTGGCTTTTATCTTAATTATGTTTTCATTTATTTTTTAGCCGAGTTCAATAATATTCAATGCAGGTTAGTCAGGTTTGGCTCTCTCGTGCCTTAAACCCCAACTTCACTTGCTCATTCTCTATAAATAAAGTACTTTCTTTTGTTAAATAATCAGCCCATACATATTTTCTACATAATGTATTTTATACTTATACCAGGTTTTAAGAAACAGTCTAAATTTTTTTCACTAATTTGATTGCCCTTATTTATGTAAATTAAGTCTGAAATCCATTTTTGTGATTTTGATTTTAAAAAAAATACATGCTATAGTAAATAAAAATAAGTTGTTAATAGGTAATTGAATATGTTTAAATTTACTTAAGTTGTTCATTTTTATTTCCAGAGTTTTGCTAATCCTGCTGATTGGAAATTACAATCAGGAAGTGTAAGATGGCAGCAAGTGAGATGTCAACTGGCTGTAGATATAAAATTTCCTATAAAAAAGGAAAATGGAAGCTTAAGTTTACAAAAACAAATTGAAATTGGACTTATTCCCTTTCTTAAGAGTATTCAAGATGCTCATTCTCTTCTAAATGGGGTTCAGAGAGAATCTGATGAACTTTTAAATATTTCAAAAGAAAGTAAAAAATCAAAAAAGAAACAATCAAATGATAAAATTGACAGATCTCCTGTAGAATGGCATAATATAGAGTTATTTATTCCTTTGGTAAGCATTTATATTAATTTTTTAACTGTGTGTTTAGGAGCATTAAATTGCATTCTGTTGTGTGTGTGATTGTATGATCATACCTAAAAGACGATAGATGTTTGTGTAGAACACAATGAATTATGCATTTGATGATTATTCTATTAATTCAAAATAAATATTTAAACTGGATGCTTAAATATCTTTTTTAATAACACAATTATATATATAAAATGTTTGGGAATATGGTTTTTAATTTTGGTTAACTTGAACATGTTTAATTCGGGAAGAATGCCTTTTTAGTTGGTTTCTTATGTATTGAGTTAATTTATGATTTAATTGTATCAAAATTTATCTTTAGTGGATATGCCTAAAAGTAAATGGGAAAAGTAAGAAAAATGTTTGAATTGTATAATTAAATATATGAGAAATCAATTAGAGATTGACAATTCTGTCTTTTTAAAAGGGCCATGTAATTATATTATAATTTTTTCTGTTTTTTTATTTTTTCCTTAAAACTACTGAATTGGCACATGCTTATGCTAAATGAAGGGTTCATCTGCAGTCAGTCTAAAAATTTAATTATAACTGAATTAATATTGCCACACTTAGTTTTTACTCATAATTTTTTTATATTTTATTTTCTTATTATTAATGTAAATTATGTAAGTAAAAGTTTGTATCTTGAATTATTTGCAGTGTTCATGAATATTTTATAAACTTTAGTTCTCATTCTTGCTCATATTTGTAGTTAATGTTACTGTATTAGCACGAATATAACACGATACTTTTTGACTAATAATTTTCCCATTAAATTATTGACTTGCACTAAATTTGAGGTCTTGGTAATGGAATGTATTTACCTCTTACTTTTCTAATATTACGTAGTTTGTTTTATGTTACTTAATTTTATTGCCATGAATGTAACTTTGCATTAATTATTTTAAATAAATTCTTATCGAACTAAATTATATTTTCTGTGAATTCTTTTGTGTAAAATAAATGGGTCGCATTAAATTTATCATTTTTTTTCTATTTATCTTTAGGGAAAAAATTTGATGTGTTACATTTTGATAATATTTTTTGGAAATTATATAATTGCTTTCAATGTTAAAGAAGATACTTTAGATAAATAAATTGCCAAAGAATACAGGCAAAAAAAAATCTATTTCTATTATACTTCTCACAAAGTATAAAAATATGTAAATTATTTTTAATGAGAATATTTTATTTTAGTTATGAAAATTAATAAGAATGTATGTACATCTGAGATGTTCTGTTTTATAAATACCCTAAAACATATATTGTTAATTCTTAATGCTAGTTATTTTTTACATTATATTTATCTTATAGGAAAATAACAATGACATAAATCCTGAAATTTTGGATTGTACCTGTATGATGATCTGCAAAGGAGCCGTTCAGTGTCGAGCATATGTACATGGTAAAGCTACAGTTGAAGATGCAATTAATGTAAGAATTTTTTAGATTTTGTTTAGAATAATGTAATGAATTGTCATTATGAAAGAAAATGATGAATTCTAATGAATTGTCATTATGAAAGGAAATCAATTGTCAATCTTATTTTTGGAAATGATCTCTTAAATTCAAACAGTTAAATATATTTTTCTAAAAAATTGTTTTTAAGGATTAAAATTTTTTCTTTAAATATATTAGTTTGTTACTTGTGTAAAATCCTGTTGACACTGAAAGTTGACACAGTTCCAACTTAACTTATTTCAATTATTTTTAATACAATTAAACCGATCCTATCATAGTTTAGCAATATTTTTCTGGCTAGATGAAAATGATCAAGCATGAATTTATGCATGTATTTTGGTTTAATTTGCAACATTTTTTTCTTAAATTTCTTTTAACACCTAAATCGTTGAAGAATTTTCAAAAGCTATTTTTTTAAAAATTCTAATTTAGATCATAAAACTTGTTATTCTGAAATTTATGAAGCTATTTATTTTAAAGGTTATATATTTTTCTGTTTTTTCCCCCCTTTAAATACTTTTTCTATGTCAATGTTTTTATTATATAAAATGGAAATTACCCATTCTTTTATCATGACTAACTGTATTGAAAATTTTCATGGAGACTCTTTTATGTATTTTAACTTCTAAGGGAATATAGAGAATTAATAAGTGTGTTAAAAAATTACCAGAACATAAATTTTCTTGCAGAAATAAATGAAGCTGGAAAGGCTTGGTTTGATACACATATGCATGCTAGTATAATACACATACATGAATTTTTTCCCTACCTTTTTTAAACCATTTGTCATTTACAGACAGATTTGGAAATTTAGTGAGTTCTGTTGGATTTCTATTTTTGACAAATGACTGAAAAACTTGTAAAACACATCCCTGAACACAGATTTTCAATGTTTATTTCAATTTTCCAGGTATCAAGAATTTTTTGGAAATTGCAGTGTGTGGTTTTCTGAATTTAGCAAGGGTAGCAGTATCATTGCATACATATTTAGATCAGTTAAAGTGGAATTTGGGATATCATTGACATAAATATTGAACAAGACAGATAAATTAACGGTTTTTGTGTAAATTGGGAGAAGAGATTGATTTGAATTCTTAACTCGGGAAAGTTCTATTATTAATATAAGAATGTAGCTGATGGACGAAGAAGGGGAAACTGGTTAGTGATAAGTTTGAGTCCATCCAGCCAAACTTAGTCAAATTAGAGTTATTGATAAGAGTACTGGTACAGTAATGAAAAAATTAATAAACATATAAAACATTCATTGAATGTAATCTATTCTGACTTCTGGTTTGTGCACAAAAAAGGAAGAAATCGAAAAAGTGGGTGGGTTGGCCCCCCCCCCCCCGAACCATTTGTAACATTCTCACCATCATATTAGGTGGCACACTAGAATAACTTATTTCTGCGTGTGTGCTGATATGCAAATTGTGAGTGCTTGTGAACCTGTAGTATTGGTATTTATACATGTGCTACCATTGGTAGAAGATAATAATTAGTTGGCTTTGGGATCTAACTATCCAATGTAAATTTATTCTTGGACCATGTCCGGATTTCCTTTCCTTTTTTTTTTTTTGTTGTTGTTGATGCCATCGACCTGCTGAGGTTCATCCTGAATGAGTACAAAATATCTTGAACCTGTGGATTAATCCTTGCAATGCAGCTTACCAAAATTCTCTCCATTTTTCTGGATGCTCAAATCTTGCTTGCATTGATGTCTTTGAGGTTATCGACAGTTGTTCTTTGTCGGTGTGTTCCATACTAGCTTTATAACTTTCTGTTACAGATTGTATTCCTTCAGTTATTCATTAACTGTTGTTTTTGTAAATATTTAAACTAACTTCCTTTCTGATTTTTGTTCTGTTTGGATTAGTTGGTATATTTATACACAATACCATTTGATATTGCTGTTTTAAATTATTATGGCCACGGTAGCCTAGTGGTCATGGTATCAGATTTGTGACCAGCGGTTTTCGTTCAATCGCGGGTTCGATCCTTGGCTACCAAAGACCCACCGTGTAGCAGCGGCTGTTGAGCACTAAATCTGTCAGGGTCCAAAGTCTTCCCTATGGTGTGGTGTGGAAGTTAAGAGAGGGGGTGCCATCTCAGGTGTTGTCCACATAACTTGACCGAGGTGCAAAATTAAAAGATCCGTTGCCAATAGCCCTCATGTTGCTTCTAGTGGGACATTAATAAAACTATTTAAGATATTAAATTGTCCTAAATCATTCACAATTACTCATCTGAGTTATTTGAAGTGTGATATATGCTTCCGCATTTAATTAACTCTTCACTGGCTTCAAACATGGAACTGTCAATCACGTATATATAATTTCATTAATCCTGAGACTGGCATTCATATGTAATATGTTGAAAGAATGTGGTGTTCTGCAGAATAGAGTAGTTAAAAGCACAGAGGAATTGTCAAACACCATATTGAAGAATATTTAGCTGAATTTATAAGGTGTCTAGATCTTGAAATTATTCTTAAATATATTGAGTTGGAATTTCCACCTGAACAGAAGCTCAGAATGAGCTTAAATTTTTTTTAAAAAAGTTATTAAAGCTTAAGATATGATTATACAAACATGTATGCATCTGAAAGGTAATTTTTTTTTATTTTGTAAATCTTGTCCTATGATAAAGATATCCAATTTCATTGAAGTGGCTCCATTATTTTATGTATATAATATTTTATGTTCAACTTACTGAGGTGTCTTAGTGATTTTTTTCTTTCTCATGGGGTTTACTGTCTTTGGCAAGTATGGGTGACATGCTTTGGAAATACCATAGTAATACTTCTCATTTTTCGACCCTCCTTCTTGTCAACCATTTTTTTCCTTTTTCTCTCCCCCATTTTTATGTGTGGATCACTGTAGTTCATGGTTTGGCACTGCATAGCTACATTTGGCTCTTGTGTTATTAACCCCAACTTTTTTTTATCACTCAGATTATTTCAGAGATTGAAAATTTCTGTATGGTTCAGATTAATATGTTAGTCTCACTAACTTTGTTTTCTTTTTTTCTGATATTATTTATTGTGTATATACATATGTGTGTGTGTGTGTATATATATATATATATATATATATAATTACCATATTATATGTATTTTTTATTAGGACTTCAATCTTAATATGTTTAATTTTTTTAAAGGCTTTGAAACAAGACATCATTCGTAGTGTTTTAGCTCGATGTGAAATTCATTGTGAGGATTTATTATTAATCGAAGAAGAACAAAAAGGTGAATATTAAATTATTAAAATATAATGACAATATGATATAAAGTGTTTTGACAAATTATCTTATCTATTAATTATATACTATTAGGCTGTTGTGCTGAATAGTTATAATTTTAAATAATTTTACATACAATTACATTTCAGATCCTCTTGTAGTTCATGAATTACCTAGACGAGTTTTTGCCTGTTTACCACAAGGTGATATTTGTGTTTGTGATTATCAGTTTCACAGTGATACACCCAGTGATTCACTTGATGCATTTAAAGAATTACTTGATTTGGATCTTACTGAACAAGACATCGACACATCTTGTGAAGTTTCTCCTAGTAGGTTTTATTACTTTTTAAGATTTCTGTTTATTATAGATAAAACTTTTCCAAAATCAGGATAGAAAGAAAAAAAAAATTATTTATTAAAAATAAGCATCTAAATGTTTTTGGACTTTGTTATCGAAATTACATTTTTGTCTGTATACGTTTTTCCCTTTAAGTAATCTTTTAAAATGCAGAGCTCTAGTTTTAGTTAAGGAAATGCTGGAATTTGGCTGTTTCACTTGGTTTGTTAAAATCAGGTACCTAATTTTTTTGTTGAGTTGGTACAGTTGGTTGTTAAAATCACTCTCATAGTCGTAGTTCTCTGTAATGTGGGCATGTAGGAGCCATTCAATGTGGAAATAAAAAATTTACATTTCTTTCTCTTTGTTATAAAACATTGTTTCAACAACATAATTCCAGAATTAGAAATCCTTGAAACTATTCAAACAAAAACAAAAAAAATTCTGTACAATTGCTGTAGATTAAGTTGAAACAGAAAGGAATTATTCTAAAATATCATTCAGAATGCTTATTGTTCTAATTGGCTTACTTCTGAAAGATTTACTACTACAATGAATAGAGGGTTAGGGATAAATTATATCAACAATAATGCTTGGATAAAAGCAATGGAAATAAATTCTTAAGTGAATATTTATCAAAAAGCAGAATTGTTAAATCTTATATAGCAGTTATATTGTTTTGATTGAGTATAATTTAGTATTTTTCATTTATAGTTTGAAGCATTTTAGTAACAATCTAGTTTGTGCATATCTTAAATTTTAATACAAGTATTATCTGTGTGAAATATTTTTATTTATGATTTTTTAAATTTAAAATCATAGTGCCATTATGTGCTAGTTAAATTATTTGAATACCATCACTTGTTTAAGGTTGTGTATTTCATAGCTGATGATTGTTCAAGTAAAATGGGGGATTTGATTTCTAATTCGTCACTAAAAAGTGTTGCTCCAATAATTGGAGATTGCCATACATTAAATGTATCTGAACTTCCTAAGTATTTATGCTCTATGAAGTTGAAAATCGAGTGTAAAGTACCATCTCAGGTATCATCTTCATCACATGGTTCAAAATTATGAGGTCTGTTATCAAGTAACCTTGTAAAGCTCTAAAATAGTATTAATTTCAAGCAATTAGCTAATTTTTTAAAATACATATACATTAGGAGATTTTGGTTCAAATTCTTACATTTTGAATAATACTTATTTAGCTAATTAGATGCTATCAAATAGGTACCAGAGAGCATATTTTCTATGTCACCTAATTGAGCCTTTTTTTTTTCTTTACAATTGTATTAAAACTACATCAAATATTTTCTAACCAATGCACTATTAAAATTTTCTGAAAAAATATATTGCAGTTGACAAAGTTTTAGTTTAAAATTTTTCTATCACTTTTTAGTGAAGAATACTTTGTACAGTTAACAATGTATTCCTGTTATTTCTGTTGGAAAAAAAATGTTTCAATGAAATTAGAATTGTCAGTTTGATGTTCTTTAATGGAATTCAATACTTTGAAGTCTATTTGTCAGGAAATGAATGACAATTTGAAACATTCTAAGTACCCCATTAGTAAATTTTATTTTTTCTATTAATATCTATATGAATAATCCAATTATATTGATAAAATATTCTAGAATCAGCTTAAGTATTAGCAAGTATGTTGAGGTCTAATTAAATCTTGAATTATGCAATTGGACCCAATTGTGTGTGGCTAGTTAACTCATGGTTTTTACTGTTTTTTACTTTTTTTAAAAAATGAGATTGGATGAATCTTTTTGTCAGATGATGTCCAAGTTTTCTTATTAAGAGCATACATTAATCTTTTTTTTTTTTTTTTTTTGTTCTCTCTCTGTTTTATATATCATGGGATAAGCATGCCATGAAGCATGCACCAATTTACAATAACAAACTTATACTCCAAACGAGATACCCAAGAAAGAAATGTGTCATATGGTGCTTGTGCATCTAAGAACAACCAAAAAGTAGTGCATGGGTAGAGAAGAAATCTTTTATGAAACCAAAACCTGCAAGTCTACTAATAATTAAATGCAATGGTGACCTTTGTCACAAAAAAGATAAAAATTGGACTCTCTAAGCGAAGAATAATTGGCTGTTTTTGAGATGCTTCCTTTGAAAGTTGAGGCTGAAAGATGGTAGAGACTATTTTAATACTTTTTGTTTAACTTTTTTTTTGGATTTGAATCAACATTTCTGGGAAAATGAAATATACCAATTTAGATTTTTTTTAAAGACATTTTCAAGATATTGCAGCAGATTAGCTGTGTGTTCAGTCATTTTTCATTGGTCAAGTTTTAAGAATTAAAAGGATTTTTTTTTCTTCATATATTTGTGATTTCTGTTACAGGTAAAAATATTAAAATAGTGTAAATATTTTGCTTAGAAATTTTTTATCAATATTGGAATTCATATTATTTCTCAAAGTATATTAATATTGTAACTTGTAGTTTAGTAACCATGGGACGAACACAAATTAATGTGGAGTGACTGTAGATACTTTTTGATTGAAATTAGAGAAATCCATAATCATATTTATTTTGATGATATATATTATTGCATAATATTTTAGCAAAAACACTGTTATATTGTAAATAAAATATTTTCTACTGTTTAATTAATTTTGAATGAGTATTGAAAAATGTTTTTTTTTAAAGTTATGGTACAGTACTACTTTAATTCGGCCCTTCACCTTTCTAGTCCTGCCAGTAATGTGTTTTTGCACAGCTATTCAAGCCTTTCAGATGTTACTTTACATCTTCTGATTCAATGAAATATATGCTGTCAATAAAAAAAAATGTTTTTTGTAGTTTTAATTATTTTGTATGTGTTATTTTATCTATGTATACTGTGTTGAATTTTATACAATAATAGATAGTTTTTGCTGTTTAAATACATTATTACTAGTGATTTTTAAATAATTCAGTGTTTTTGATAATTTGATAATATTCCGGTTTGATATCTGCTATATTACTGAAAGAGTACTACGTGCAATTTAATATGCTTTTCAGTTTAATATTATTTCATTTCTAAGTATATTTGTAATATTGATCAATATTTGAGCTCGTTATAATAACAGAAATAATCTATTTTAGTCAGTGAAAGGCGAGAGTTTACATATTTTTATTTTACTGATATTAATAATTATGTTTTGACAATTTCTGTAAGTTATGGCAACCAATTTTTTCCTCTTGTGTGTTCATTTTAAATTATTTAGTGTTTTTACTGTAGTATAAAATAATTCTTTTGTCAAAATTGTATTTTATTTAAAGTGATTGTGTTTATTTTGAGCATTTGATTTATAATTTTTTTTCTTCAGATTTCTTTCATCTAACTTCGTTGTCAAATATATAATAGCAATTTAATTTAATGTGGATTATTGCAAATAAGATTGATTTTTCACGAGTTTTTATATTAATATAAATTATACTAATACAATATAATACATTATCATTATCATATATATCAGAAAATCATTGCACAAAGTTTACAAATTTTCTGTAAATTGTTTAGCATAGTTACTAAGGATAAAATATTTATACTTTAAGCAGTTAATTGCTAATTTTTTTTGTTTTTGTTTTTACAGCTACCAGTGCCTTAATATTACCTGAAGTTATGGATGATAGACTTTCTGAATTTGGTGATGTATCATCACATTCCCCAATGAACATGTATGGTAAGTTGTTAATTTTTAAAATTTTATTTATCTAACCAGTACAGTTTAAAATTGGTCTTGCATAAATTGCAATTGAATTCATTTTGAATAGCGAACGAAAACTTTTTACTCAAATATATATTTTTGAAGAATTTCTGATCTTTGCTCTTGAAAATTCAAGATAAATGTTATTCTAAATGATGAGCTTTCATAGTAAATTTTTTTTAGCAGTTGAATATTGTATAGAGTTGTAAAATTGTGTATTTTTAGAATGTTTTTTAAAAATGTCAGTTTTACGAAAATCATCAGTATGGTATGGCAAACTATGTATGCTCAGTTGAATAATGTTTTATTCTAAGATATCTAAAATTGTCCTTAAATTTTATTAATTACTTAGTTTTTATTTACTTTTTGAAATTTTATTTGATATTTATGCTGTCGAATAGCATTTTTAAAACTTTTGAGAACATTTTTCTAAATCTTACCTGTATATTTCTAAAACTTATATAATATGTAGTCGAAGAATTAAGATTATTTGAAATCCACAGTAGAAATGACAATGTGTGAGAAAACTTGTGTTTTATGCTGTTTATAAACCATATAAGATGCACTTGGTAATGTCAAAAGGATTTGGTAGAAAATTTTTCTGCTCTATTTTAAAGTAGTAGGAAGTAAAAATGATTTCTACACTTCAAGGTCAAATTATGAACAGGCAAATATTTGAAGCTTTAAATTTCTCTAAGCTTGATACAAGAAGTATTATGAGGAACTTATATGTTAGTATTTAGTTATATTTATGTCATCTAGAGATTAAACCTTATCATTTACTTAAAAAACATACATTTATATTTGTGTTCATTTTAATGTTTTGAATAATTTAAGGAAAATTGTGCTTTGATTTGGGAACTGTATTGTATTGTTCGTATTTCACAATCAGCTTGTTGCAAATCCAAAAGGTTTGTGAAACCTATATATTTCAAAATAAAAATTTTAAACATTGAATTTGCTGCCTAACATTTTGATAATTTGGTTGATTTGAATCAACATCACATTAGAAGCAATACAAGGCTAATTAGTGATAGACCTAGTAATTTTGAACAATGTCAAGGTCAAGTGATGAGTATCATACCCAAACTGACATTATAATTTAATATTCTTAATAATTAATGCTTTCTTTAAATTTACAAACACATTTTGACTTTTTCTTTAGTGAACATATTCAAAAGGTTTGTGTGATATTGCCAGAAAATAAATTTCAAATAAGGAATTTTTAAATAAGGATCCCAAAATTCATTTGTACATAGCTAAAATCATCAGATATATCAGTTTATTTATAAAAATTGTGACAATACTGCTTTCAATTTATTCTTTGCTTTTATAAAATCATCTACCTCATTACATTTCAATGTTTATAATAAAATATTTATGGTTAAATTAATACAAAATTGTTTTCATAAATTTGTTTTTGAAAATCTTTTCCAAATCACTCCATTAATGATATTTTGTTTTTTAGTTCCTGTTGCTGGTGTGATAGTAGCTATAGCTGTGGGTGTAGCATCATATATACAACATTTTAATAGCAGCTGAAACAAGGAATATTCCATTGTTTGTTATTGTAAATTATTAACAAAAACTCATTGGATGGAAAGTATATAAACTGTTATAATAAAGAAAAAATATAATTTATAACTATTCTGAAATGTTTTTTTTATTATTATTATTTTTTTATTTTGTATATTTTTATGGTGGATTAAAATATATTTAAATGAAAATAAAGTGAGGTTTTAAATTTTTTTGTATTTTCCTTTTTCGAATTTATTCAATTTCTTTTTTTAATAATTTGAAAAATAATATAGTGTATTTTATTCATTACTAATTCTGAAATTGAATTTTCATGTTTCAAACATTCGAATTTTTTTTTTGTTTTGAAATTAGCCAGTAATTTTTTTATTTACAAAATTTATTGCTATTTTTATAGCTTCATGCCAGAGGGAATAAAAAGAAAAGAGCATCTCTTCTTTTTAGGATTGTTTTTACATCATATTTAATATCGCATTTACCAAAGAAAACCCTATTCAATTATTACTTTAGATGTTTTTATAAAGTCTTATTTGGTATAGGTTTTTACAGTCACATTTAGCCCATATGTTTCTCCCCCCCCCTGAAGTATATGATAAAAAATAATATGAAATTTTAATAAGGTTTTTAAATAGTTTGTGAGTCATTGTACTTTTTAATTATGAATTGCATTATATATATATAATTCTATGTTACATAAAACTTAGTTTCGACATATTGTTAATGGAGATTTATTGAATATCATATTGTTACATTTAACCGAAAAGCATTTTGTAATTCTGGAATAAGGTTGCCTTCAAAATCTTTAAAACTGTATTATTCCTAAGAATTTTTTTTTCTGCTAATGTATTATTCTTGGGAGAAGCATAACTTTTCTCTTCCAATTATAAGAAAACTTTCTTGAGAAATGTATGTATGATTAATTTAGCGTTTGAATTTGTCTAGTATTTAGAATTGTTTATATCGTTTAACATCTAATCTTTGTATGATAATGGACATGTGAAAGTTAAAATCACTTCAACAATATGTCTGTAAAAATATATAATAAATATATAAAGAAAAGTGCATATGAAATGCACTTTTCTTTAATATGTTTATTTATTAAAAATAACAAGGATAAATAAATTAAGACTCGTATTTCTCAACTTTTGAGGGAGTATTGTAAAGTTTTAATTATTACTAAGAAATAGCTGAGATATATGGATATATTTATTCTATATATTGATGATGTGTATAGTGTTGTAAATTACAACTATTATTGTTGATTTGTTTTGTTTCAGGAAGCCATGTATTGAAATAATCTGCAGTATTGTAACGTTTTAATTACTATCTGGGGATTATTGTAAAATTTTAATTATTAAAAAGTAATCGAGATAGAAATTTAATTTTTATTTATTATTCTTAAGATTTCTCTGTATAAATACCATCTATAGTTATACATTTTTCCAATTTTTTTAATGACTTTTCAAAGACCTCTATTGTAGAATTGAGTAGATATCTCTTTTATAACTCTTTAGAGCCCTTACATTCTCTATACTGCTAATTACTTCAATCAATGGTTTCTTGTATCATTTTTATCAAACAAATCAACTTTTGTTGAAAAAAAGTTCATATAATTAGAAGAAGTTTATACATTTGAGGAATATAATGGAAGTATGATTCAATGAAAATATTTGCAATTTCTGCAAAATTCTCAGAATTTCTCAGAATTAATTAGATTGGCAATTAAATATAATTTAATGCAGAATAGCTGAGTTTTAGGATGAATATTAAATAATCCTGCTGAACGAAGTTACTTCTTTATTTTTTTTTAAATCTGGGGAGTTCGTACAGAACTGCTTTAGGAATCTTTTCGAAAAATAAATATTGGATCTATGCAAGTATCATTTAATACAATAAAAAAGAATGGAAATGTAATCAATATGAGTTAAGTAAAAGTTTTAATGTAAAATTTCATAAGATGTAATAACAGTTTGAATAATAAATAAAAACAATTATTTTTGCAAAATTCAAATTTTCAATGAAACTGATTATTGTCATTTAAGAAATCTCTTGTGCTTACCTTTAGATATAAATACAGATTTGTAACCCTAAGTGATTTTTTTTCCCTCTATCCTCCAGTAGTAGTTGCTGTCTTTTGTAAACAAGAAGGATGCACCCTCGAGATACCCTAGTTATCTTTCCTTATTTTTGACCTTCCACTTCGTCAAAAAATACTCCTGTGTTTCCTTTCACCTTATGTATGGATCACAAATTTACATCTCCCTATGTTGCTATAATAATATATCTGCTTACTACTAAATAATCTGATATGTGTCAACCAATCTTGAAATATGGGATATTTATGAACCTGATTCCGGATGATCTTTGTGTCCGCGGTAGCCTAGTGGTTCATGGTTTTTGATTAGTGGCCGGCGGTATTCGTTCAGTCGCGGGTTCGAGTCTTGGTCATAAAGACCCACCTTGTAGACGGGGTTGATGCACGTTAAATCTGTCGGGGCCCAAAGTCATCTCATTGGTGTGATGTGGGAAATTAGGAGAGGGGGTGCCAGCTCAGATGTTGTCCTTATGACTTGACCGATGTTCAAAATTACTAGATCTGTCGCCAATAGCCCTCGTGTTGCATCTAGTGCGACGTTAATAAAAACTAAACAAAATCAGGATGATATTTTTTTTCTTTTTTCTCACAGAGTTTGGAGGTTCATTGCATTGCCTCATGTTGTTTCTAAGTGTATCATTAGTAACAAATTGCTATTTGCTGTCTTTAGAAAATGGGGTACTTTTCCATTTCGCAGGCAATAAAGTCGCTAAAAATGATACAATCGACGCCAAATGGAATATCTCTTTTATGTGTATGCTGTGTGTTGTTGCCAATAAAGTCTGCTTGACGAGATTTGCGCCGGCAAAATGGAAAAGTACGGCATGCATATAACACATGTCTGGAATGCACGAGAGGATTTTTCTCAATTTTTCGTCTTTCTTTCGCCTTCTCTCTTTTTCTTTTTTGGTATTTACCAAGTTTAGTCTAGATTACTGATAAATTTTTATTTTTATTGCATTAACGTGTATTTTGCTGAGCTTGGTCAAATCTGGCACTTGCGCCAATAAAATTAACCTTCGGCCAAACAATCCCAGTATTTTCCGGATTAGCTGTTATCAATATAGCATTCCACTTTATTTTTTTTTGATATCAGGTTATCAGATCTACCCCTGTATTGTGTGATTTCCACCAGGCTGCCATTTATATCTAATTGATAGCATGTTTGAATGAAAATCACAATGCATCATTGATAATGATGCTCTGTGTAATAACATTCTTCATGTACAGTTAAAAAGTAATCATACATGAAGATTGAGAAAAGTATGCAAAAAAACATTTTTATTATGTTAATAGAAAATAGTGCTGTATCTTTATTTTTAATGACTGATTTTTTTAAAAACATTTGGTGTTTTTGCATTAAAGTCGTATCATATATTTTATACACTGAATTGGTGCAATACTGGACATTAGTTTTCCCTAATCTTTTTTACTTAATTTTTCCCCCAAGTTTTTGAGCAAGTTCCCATGGGTTAACAAAGAATTGAGAAAGTTTTCGGTGAGAAAGAAACCAAACTAGAGTTTACTAACACCAAAGAAATGTACGAAATTTTTTTTAAAATAAATAAAATAAACCTGCCAAAATAGGGATTAAACAGAAAAGTATCCAAATACGAATTAATTGTTATTTAATCATATTTTCATTGATTTCATGAAATTCTTTCTACTTTAACTCATTCCTGTATTAATGATCCCTTATTTGCGATTTGTTAAACTGTAGGAAATAATGAAGTATATGCTCGGATTAGCGAAATTTTTTTGGGAAAAAAAGCAATGAGCTTTTTCATATTGAAATTTGTGAGTTATATTTATATGCCTTACATATTAAGTTCGCGAAAGAACCTGAACTTGGTGTCTTTGGAGTTCATTGCATCTCTTGACCTTACAATATTTTCTCCTGCAAGCAGAGAAAGCTCACTTGCTCTGTCTCTGTAGTAGATACAGCAACGACTTGGTGTTATATGGATAAGGGTTCGAGACTCGGTTCTACGGAAGACTTCCGCATGGATAAATGAAGCTGTAGCGTATTAAATACAACTAAGTCTCCAAGTTGTCTCATAGAAAAGTGTGGAAAAAGAGAGTGACCAATAAGTATCGTTCTAGTCATCTGAACAAAATTACTTGTAGCCCCGTCTGTCTGTTGTGCAGTTCTAACACGGTAGTAATTCATTAAATCAATTCCAATACATATTAAATCATATCATCTTTGGCTATCACTATAGGATACATTTAAATTTTATCATTCAGAATAAAATAATTCTAAACTAACATGTTTATTTAAACCACACAACACCATTTTCTACTCACTCGTGTTTAATCTCACAGATATTACTAAAAGGCGTTTGAACGACACCCGTCCATACAAACCCACTCTCTTTCTAGAATCCTTTTATGATCTGATATCTCCACTATAAAACACGGCGTGCGAATTAAAGCCGTATAATCGCGTGATTAAAATACGAAGCGGTCTCCCTTTCAAGTCGGGGGAAAGGAAGGATGAGATTTAAATAAATGATCGACTGATTAAGGAGATGCACTTGAATATTTTAAAAGGTCGGGAATTCGCTCTTTGTTAAATCCGTCGGAAGGTATAAATGCGGAAAATTAAATTGTCCTAGATCTCAATCTTCTTAAAATCGGCGGCATCCTTATCCAATTATTAGCGACTGCTGCTTCGATGGTCACTTGATCAGAATTCCGATTTTATAAGGGTTACCGCGTTTCTTGAAAGAGACGATTTGGTGACTATTTTTCGCCCTTGCCAGCTATTTTCGAATCATTCTTCATTAAGAAAAAAGAAGAAAAACCGTGGTTCATCACAAAGTAATTTTTTTTACTTTAAAAATGTAATGTATTTTTTTCCCCTTTAAGAATGTATCTGCCCGACATAGCCCTCTGGAACTTGCCTTCTTTAAAAAAGTACAGGAATCACGACGCCGAGACACCTTAGTGATCTTTTTCTTTTCTCTGGGGTTTACTTCCTTTGGTAAAATGGGTGATGCGCCCCTGGGATACGCTAGCGATCGTTTTCTATTTTCGACCTTCCTTCTTGTCAACTAATTTTTATCTTTCCCCCCAGATCACAATTACATCTTACTCTAGGCCGCATTATCCATATCTGACTTTTGCCAACATTTGTTCGACATAAGATCCAGTAACAACAGTCAATAAGTCTTATAATTTTGAACCACGATTAGCAAACGAGGTCGATACCTGAGCTGGCACCCATTCCCCACATCCACGCGAACGAGAGGTCTTCGAGCTCCGACAAATGTAAAGTGCATTGACACTGATTCCACTGAAGACCTTCTACACGACGGAAGTCCGGAATTGAACTTGCGGCATGATAAAAACATCGTTGGACACGAGCTCGATGCCATTCATAAGGCAATTCTTTATTTATTGAACGCTTCCGGTTGCCTAGTACAGCCTGTTTCAAAAATCCTTTAAATACAATCAAAAGGTGTCACAATTTCGAACGACAGTTAGATGAGGTCGCCCCCTGAGCTGACATCCTACTGGTAGCCGTTTCGAGCTTTTGTAGAAATATGGGTATGATTTTAATTTTAGATATTAGTGGAAAATATCAATATTTTTTTTCAATGAATAAATATGTTTATATACTCGTAGAATGAGACTTGCCAAAGTTATATGAAATTAGATATTTATAATCATTTGTATTAGAAAATGAAATTTACGCGTTAATATCTGTACCTGGAAAAAACATTAAAATTTCCCAATGTATAGTGAAAGTCAAAAAATTATAAAATTTTCTTTTTTTCTCTGAGCAAATTGAATAAAAACTAAACATAAACAAGTAAGCAAGATAGAATAGGATTGGTTTCATTAACATCGCTCTAGATAAAAGTTTTTTCTCAGTAATTTCGTTTTGAAAGTGAATCGCATTTATGGATATGAAAATGATATAGTAAAATTGATGCAGATTTTGAAAAATAGCTCTTATAGTACATTTAAACTTCGTAAATTTTCTTTTATTTTTTATTTGCTCTGTATATAAATACATATACATACATCCGTATTCAACTATGAATTTTAGGTTTGGTTCGGGTTTGTTAACATCGCACTAGAAGCAACATGAGGGCGAAAGGCGATGGACCTCGTAATTTTGAACTTATGTCAATTGACGAGGACGATACCTGAGCTGGTATCCTCCTTCTCTTAACTTCCACGCCACGCCAACGAGAAAACTTTGAACCCCAATAGATTTAACGAGGATCAAATTCTGCTACACGGGGGCCTTTAACAGCACCAGGGCTCGAACCCACGACTCGACAAAAACTGCCGTCCGCGACCATAATCACTAAGCTACTGCGGCCAAAGCAAGATAAGAAATACTGCTTCGCTTGCATGAAATTCAAAGATATTGTTCATTCAAAAAAAAAAAAAACATATGTATGCCATATTAGAAAGCAGCTTAGTGAAATATATAATTAATAACATTCTTAATGTTAATTATAATTGTGGATTCGAAAAAAAAAAAAATTGTAAACAGTACTTAAATGTAAATTTACTGAATTTAAAGTACTTATCTTTTGCAAAGCTGCAAAAAATATATGTTGTGACAAAATCGTCAGAGGAAAGACACGCACCCACACAAAAAGAAAAACTGGAAAGAATTGGTTAATTAAATTGTGAAATAAATGTAAAATAATGTTCCTCGAAACATTTGTAATTGTGAGAGACATATTTTTTAATGTTACAATTTCGTAAAACCTAAAAAATAAATGTATATAATTTCGCAGATTCGTGATATTTTGGTCAAAAAATATATTGTTTATGAAGACAAATACACTTACATTTCCAATATTTTTAGTTTAAATATAAAAGGTATTTAATTTTTCGATGAATAATGTTACAAAAATTATCGTCCTATTGGTGAACGGTACAAACAGTCCAACAAGGAGAGTAGTGGAAAATGTAAATCATTTTTAGGACAAGACGACAAGAAACAGGTCACGACGGTATAGTTCTATAAATTAGTGACACAACACTAACAAAAACTGCGCTTGTACAAATGAGCAGACAGATTGCAAATCACTGACATTAACGGTAATATTATTTTCAACAACATTCAGCTCATTAGTTGTCTAGTTCGTTCTACCGACAGATCTTCAAGGTATCGGAATTTATAAAGAAAATCCCGGAACTTCTCTCCTAATAAACATATCAGGAAAATTCGTGCATTCTTATGAACTTTCTTTTGTCGCTAAAGTCAGGGGTCAAACCTTAACTTTTCCTCGGGATCCAACGGAACCTTTGTTCATGTCTCTTTTTATCGGAAAGTAACCTTGCAGGTTCGTAGCAATATTCTAATATAATTTTTTTTTTGGGAGACTATTGAAATACCGGTATATATATATGACTTAATCTGTAAAATAAAATTTTGAACTTATATACATTCTTGCGTTCCGTATATTATTTATTGAAAATTTTAGTAATTAGGAAAAAGTAAATAAAAATTTGTTTTTCATCTAGATCATCCAACTACAAATGAAAAGAAATTAGAATTGAAAATAAAATCTTTGATGTATTGTTTAATATGATAAGTTCGGGGACCAAAAGTAACTTAACAGTTTTAAATGAATATAGTGTATGATGTTTTGTAATGAAAAATATTTTTTCGTATATATTATAACAGGCATTTTTTTTTTTTTTTTTTTTTTTTGCACCAGGTTTGGAAAACAAAATTAGATTAGCTCCTATGTCCAGTTTGCAAATGCGGATCCCTACAATCATATGTTTCACAACAATATCTCTTATAGTACACCTTTAACTTCTTAGCGGATATTGGTCTAGAGCAGAGTAACGATTTAACGATTATTGGTGAAAACACAATCCTTAAGGTGCCCCCAGAGAAATAAATCTGTCACAGTGAGGGTACGCGAGGAAAGATTTCTATTCTCAAAAACGGTGTCGATGCTTCAGGTTTTTTTCAACAATATTCTTCCCTACACAATCAAGATTGTTCTGGTTACGAGTCGCGCTAGATCGTCCAATTCTAGGAGTATCTTTGACAGATCCTTGCCGTGAAAAGTTTTTAAACAAGGCCGTAGACCTAACCTTAATGTAAGAACAAAATAACTTTTTTTTTGCATAGTAACATTAGATAATTTTCACACGTTGCGCAGTTTTTGACGGTCTTTGACGCACATTTTCTTTTAACTAACCTCTGAAGCTAGTTTACTGCGATGTTTGATATAAGAACTTTGCCTTGTGAAAGAACCGTAACACTCGTATACGTAAATTAGCATTACTATCTCAGAAGAAGTGCAGTGAATAAGCTAAGGGGAGATATAGATTCATATGAACATTATTTGGGTTCGAACTACTATAAGGCGATATACTGAATGTGCAGAATTGAACTCTATCTCTTGAAGTTTACTTACATTAAATCCAGTTAATTCAAGTTTACTAATATTTAGAGTCTCCAAAAGAGATACGTTGAAATATTCATTTTTAATTAATCTCTCCACATTATTAATTCCTTTTCATATTGCTTATTCAAAGAGTGAATAAAGTGGTTAAAGGATTTCGTGATTATGATAGCATAACTATGTCTCTTAATCACAACGGTGGTAATTCGTCACTAGTTGTCTATTATTCAGGAGTTAAAGTCACAAGCTTTAATTTTCAGATTCTAATATATAATGACGTAGTATCCTGGTGGTCATGGTCGTGAACTCGCAAACTTATTTTCGTCGAATCGTGAATTCGAGTCCCGATGCAACTAAATACCTGTCGTATAGTGGGGATGATGTATGTTAAATCTGTTGAGGCTCCAAGTACTCCCTTTGGCGTGGTATGGAAGTTCGGAGAGGGAGTAGCCAGAGCTCAGAAGGTCGACACTTGACTAATGCTAAAAATTACGAAGTCTGCCGCCATTAGCCCTCGTGTTGCTTCTAAGAGTGACGTTAATAAACAATCAATCAACAGCCTAATAGACGAACAAGAAATAATTTTTCACCAAAGTTATTTATATCTTGAATTATAAAATGATTTTTAACCTACTATGTATAATAAGAATTTTTTAGTTAATATTTGAACATTCTGTGTTCTGCAAGCCTAGTTACGGTATATTTGAACAATTAAATTTCATAGCACTGTATACATTGAAACTTTAGATTTCTGTGTCTAACAATTTTCTAAACAAGGGCATTTAAGATTTGACTTTAATTTGTTGACCACAGAAATTGCTTGTAAGGCTTTTCCCAGATGCTCTTAGAATCCATTAGTGGTGGTCCTTTTCGGACTAAGATAGTTTCTCCTATTCGCACCTGTCGCTGAAATAAGCCAGCTGAATTTTAAACTGATGTTTAGGCGAAATAATATTTGGTTGGATGCTTAGGTTAAATTGTGCCTTTGTAACATTGTTCCGACAAATTTCATGATAGTTTAATATCTTTCCTGAACTGTCTTACCAATTTAGGTTCATGAGATTTAATTTTTAATAGTTGTTACTCTTAATAGCTTAAAGTTTTATATGTTATGGATGATTTATTTGCTTTCAATTCACATAGTAGAAATTATCTCTATTGTATATGTTATTTTTTAAAAAAAGTTTCATATTAATTAATTATCAAATAAATATCCAAAATTTATTACATGTTACGCAAACACTTTTACATATTTATCACAGAATGTTGCATAAGCTTATACAGGCATAATCATAGAATAAATTAGCAAGAAAACCTTACACTGTAAACTTATTTACTTCAAAGCTTATTTATGTTAAAACTTACAATTTGTTATAAACTTTTGCAACGAGTATCACTTTTCCTCCAGCAAAGCCTAAAACAAGTTGGGGTGTAATTTTGAGATCCAAGGAGTAAAGGTAAACAACTATGAGTTATTCCAATGAGTAAAATTACAAATATTATTTCAGAAGTTATTTTTCTACAATCTTATATCGCACATTTAAAAATATGAGCAAACATATTCATTCTTTCCGGAAGGAAAATGGCAGACATTTCGAACATTTATTAAACTCTGCAAAAATTAATTATCTACGTTTTGCATTAAGCATATTCCATAAGCTCTATGCATATTCCCATACCGTCATTAACGCTTATGTATTTACACAGTTTATTCATGAATTGTGTTAATGTTGAAACATTCAGAATTTTACGTAATTTACCTTTACTAGACATACACCAGACATCATTTTCCTCGCGCTTTGTACTGAGTCTGTTTATTATTACCAGTACTAACACACTTCTGAAGATTAAAATATTATTTTTAGTTCCCTAACTATTAAAATGTATTCATAATCAGTAAAAATAGTGCAAATTTTAAAAAAAGAGAATCCATACCATATGAATTTCCATATACAAGCTATGATTAATGGAGCTATTAATAGTTTATTTCAAGTAACTTTCTAAGAAGTTTTAATATTTTTTTTTTATTTCGAGGGAACTAGAATGAAATAAGGTTTCCATGAAATCCCAACACAATTTATCGAAAGCACAAATTGATGCCATTCACCTGTCAGAATTTTCTTCGCACTATATTCTGCATCTCTTTCATCGACGTTTTTCATTTCTTTCTTCTCTTCCTTACACAAATACGTTTTCACACATTCTTTTCTTCCTTTACCGTTAATAATCTGTGAGGCTTCTGAAAAATAGATAGGTGGGATTCACAGGTGGAAGTTTTACGAAGATCAAACTCTGCTAAACATCTTTTCAGTTTAGACTGACGCACTCAATCGTGTGAATAGCGAAGCTGCGTCATCTATTCGCATCCATCATTTTCTATGCTTGCGATTCATGGCCCTTTATGGGGGAAAAAAATTATATATATTTGCATTGATGGAGCTCTTGACAAAAAAAAAGGGGGGGATGTTCCATTAAATTTTCTCTTCTGAAATTTGATGCGAGTCTGATTTATTTATAAAATATTTAAAACTTTTTAAAAAGACATTTTAAATTCTTTTTACAAAAATTCTTTTGACAACTAAATTCGTTTTTTATTTATTTATTTATTTGCTTTTTGATTGGAATAAAGAACATTTAATGATGCAGACAGAGCACATTAGCAAAAATAAAATTCATAATGTGGTCGCGGCCGGCGGTTTTCGTCGAGTCGTGGGTTCGAACATCGATGCCACTAAAGACCCGACGTGTAGCCGGGGTTGATGCTCATTAAATCCGTCGAAGCTCAAAGTCCTCCTATTGGCGTGGTGTGGAAGTTAGGAGAGAGTATGCCAGCTCAGCTGTCGCCCTCTTCACTTCACTGAGGCTCAAAATTACGAGGTCCGTCGCCAATATCTCTCGTTCTAGTGCGATGTTAATAAATCCAAACCAAATCTAAAATTCATAATTGAATTCGGACGTGTGTATATATATTTACATACAGAGCAAATAAGAAAAAAATAAGAGAAAATTTACAAGGTTTAAATGTACTTTTCGTGCTATTTTTCAAAATCTGCACAAATTTTACTGTAATATCATTTTGATATCCCCAAATGTGATTCACTTTCAAAACGAAATTACTGAGAAAAAACTTTTCAAAACCGACTCCTTATTTGTCTAATGTGTACAGGGTACATATAAGTTATGGAATAGTAGCATGCAAATATCCAGGAAGCGTAGCATTGCGTGAGCAACGTATACATGGGCAGTGCATTGTCAGGGCTTTCATTTGTACTTAAGTGTTTCATGTGAAAAGTTTTCTGTCAGTGTTATCAAACAAGTATCACGGCATCATATAACAGCATCAATCAACGCGAGATAATTATAAAATTGCATTATATATATCAACTATTTTTATAATTTATAAAGTATACGATTATATATGCAAAATACACATACATAAACACGTACGCTTACACACACATATATATATGTGTGCGTGCGTGTATTAATCAGTCTTAAATGTTTATCAATAAAATTAGTAGAATAATTTAGATTAATGCAACTCGCGAAAAATTTCTTATAATTTTTAGTATAGAGCAATTTACTAGATTACTATTTCTCATAATAAAATTAAATATAATATATTTTGATATGTTCTTGTATTAATATAAGTCCATATTCTCTTTAGTAGCATTCTGGAACTTAAGAATACTTTAATATATATGCTATTTTCTCCTAATATTTTTAAGTACAAACTTCATTTGGCACTAATGTATAACAAAAAAAAAAAAAAAAAAAAAAAAATGATGTAGACATATTTTACAAAAGGATCGATTGATTCAAACAGAAATGAGCTGTAAAATAAAATATGATGTTCTCTATATGTAAGTGAAGTCAGAGTATGTTACTGAGGTAAAAAAAAAAATGCATGAAAAATACCCAATTAATGGGCTTTATTTTATCGCCCCTTAACAGTCTTAAGTCATTTAAATTACTCAGAAACTTATTCCAAAATTACATTTAAAGTCATATTTACATCTCCAAAAGAGAAGAAATAACTAGTTGGAATGAAATAAATAAATAAAAACCACTAAGAAAAGCTGTAAACGAATAACATAAAATCAATCCTAGTAATTCAAGTAGCGATTCAACTTGCCAAAGTTGCCATCGGTTCCTCCCGATCTTCTTCAAGTAGAACTTTTCTTCTTGTAGCAGATCCCGGGTATTTAACATCGAATCAGCGTTCTTTTCTTTTAATCGGTGGGCAAATGACCGTGGGATGACTTTCCTTTTACTCTTACACGTTCCTAGAAAGAAACAAGATGAAAAAAAAATTCTCTGGAAGAAAGTCACTCTTTGCCTAGAGTTAATGAGCGAGGAATGGAGCGACGGGGGATGACCAAATGGCACAATTACGGTAAAAGGTTCAGAATTTGATTACGCGATGCGAGGACTGGATGATAGAGTAGGGGTAAACATTCCGAATGCCAAGTGGCCATTTTTTTGTTGTTGTTGTCTACGTTGCACTTCTTTACAAGGGCACTGTTCTTTTGTTTCCTGGCAAGAGCTCAGTCATTTGTAGTTGTTCAGAAGATATACGTGCTAGATTTGAAACAGATATGAAAAATTATAGAGCCCTTGGGAGTCCTAATGGGTTATCCATCTTTTTTTTTTTTTTTCCTTTTTAAAGAAATATATTTAGAAATGAATGTGATGTAATCGTTCAATGAACGAAAATGATATGAATTGCCAACTGAAAATTCCCAATACGAACATAATTTTATAAAAAAAAAACCATATTCCCATTCAATATCAAAGAATATATCGAAAAATCTAAATTTATTTATTAGATTTTTTTCTTATTTGAGAATTTATTGATGTATTCCATTAATAACCCTATTACATGGAGGTTATTGTTAAAGGGCATCGTGATCTCAATGACGAGAACGACACCGCTGAGCTGATATCTCTTTCTTTTCACCGTAAGTTACAGGATAATTTTAAAGGGCAACTGAGTTTAAGTGCGAAAGACTCAATAATTCTGCTTGATGATCATTGGTAGAATTAGGACCAACAGTATTTTTAGAACGCTTATTCTAAATGTTATGTTTTAGGAAGGTCGTTTTTCCAGCCGTTATTGCAATTGATTTACATCCCTTTTTCTGATGTATTTAGTGTCGTTTGGATAGTTTACACTGACGTAATTGATTGACTTTAATTTAAATGGCTGGTCTATATAACGCTGCCGGTATATAAGAAGTTATGATTTATGAGTTGGTGTCTCAGTTAGATTGAGGCAAGTTTGCATCCGGGTTATATGCAACCAATAGTTCTAGGCTGTGCTACCATCTAGTATTCGAATCCTAGGTCATCACTTCGGCTCGAAGGTGTGTTTTTTTCGGCGATTTTTGGGAGTTAGTTTTTATACACCGTTGCTGAAAAAGTCGTCATGTTGTTTTCCCCAATATGAGGGAGAGTGTTTTCCTGTGGTGAAGAGTTCGGTTGAATCTGTATGGTAGAGCTGATACAAACCCTCAACCTGTCAGTCTAGTCTAAATCTTGTCTGTTTTGTCTTATACAGTGTTTTTGATAACCAAGCCAAAAGGGATCGCCTCTTAGACTAGTCATTAAGGATTTTTATTCCTGCCATTGTTAAAGAGAGCCACCGTAATACATGCAACTATGCATCGAATTTGCATGCAATAATGTTAATTAATTGCTATCAATCTGCTTTAGAATTATAACTAAATTTTTTTAAAAAAATAATTTCTAAATAATTAAATATTTTATAATAAATTAGTAACCTAATGAAGATTTTAGAGTAAAGGAAAAAATTTGTGTCACTGTAATGATTATTATAAATGAAAATTAGATGTTTCTAAAAAATTTTGTGGTTACTCTCTTATGTGTAATTAATATGATTCACATGATTTTTAATTATGATGCACAGAGTTGCTCATTTTCTACTCAGAAAAATGTATTTTTAAAATTTCAACTCATTAAGTTTTGGTATTTATAAGGTTTATGAATGATGGAATTATCAGATAAATAGTATTCAATAATTAAAGTTATAAATTTAGCATGTTTTGTGAACTTTACAAATAACTGTACATTCACGAATATAATGTATTAAAAGTCTTATAATTTCGAAATTGTAGATTCTTAAAATTGTTTGAACGATTCTAGAGTAATAGTTTTCTGTTGTCTTGTTATATAAACTGAAAATAATTAAATAAAAATTCTAAAATCGAAAGTTTTATACAAAGTTTTTTACAGAACAATTTTAGCCACCTAAGGTGTGCTTTTTTTTTTTTTTAAATAAATATTACTAAATTAAATATAAGAATTAAAGTAAAATATGAAATACCGAGAAATGGACAATAGTGAACTTTTCCATTATTAAAACTAAAGCAAACAATAAATTATTAAATTGAATATTATATAAGATACATGTTATTAAAATTAAAGCATACGATAAATTATTAAATTGAATATATTTAAGCTAAATGTAATTAAAATTGAAGCGAACGATAAAAATTGAAAAGTGATTTGGTACGCCAAAATTGATCAAAATGAAACAATAGCCCATTGGGTGGCTAATAGTGTTAAGAAATATGGTTATGGTAAACATGAATAAATTCATTTTGCCTAATCTAAGTCATATCAAACCAAAGTTACAGTAAAAATCAGAAAATAGTGAATATATAATTTTTGTTATAAATTAATAAAAGGAAAATACTCAAAATAAAGAAATCCTAATTTTTATTGCCATTAATCGCGACTTATTTTTGGAACTATTTGCCGGTTTGATTGAAACTATAGAGACTTTATCAGTATATTTGCATAAGGGTTTGCTTAAAGTTTTGAAGACTTGGTCATTATAAGATATGTTCGTGAATCCATAAGCCTAAAATTACTTTACACTGCAAAAATTAAAAGTTTGCATGGTAAAACTTTACATTATTTTTTTCAATTCCCACTACAATTTATTTTCTCTTTATTTGTTCATTATTAAGATGTGACTTCATTACGTACAAATAAATCGTACCATTTGATTAAATGATAGTATAAAAGTTCTTTTCTCAAGCCTTATTAGTCGTATAATTATAATATTTTTAATGAAGTTCAAGCAGTACTTCATAATAAAGAGATTTTATCAGAATAAATGTATATTTTTTTCTTGTTTATATGGAAAAATCAATTAAGAAAAATTTCACTTTATTTCTTTTGTTTTATTTTAAATGTTTTTGAAACCAAACTTTTAAAGCTATGAATAAAAAAAGAGACCTTTTTTTTTTTATCTATAACAAGGTAATATATATATATATAATTTTTAACATTATTTTTAAACTATACTTTAATCTCTCAAATTCTTTTGAAATTTTTTGGGTTTTATTTATTTTATTTTCTCACATGAGTTTGAGATCAGTCTACATTTTTAAAAAGAAAAGTCACGTAAAAAATATACTGCTTTTAATTTATGTTTTCTAAATTTTTCAGAATATTTAATTCAGTAATTATGTTAATAATTGCAACTCAATAGTTTGTGATAGTTTGTTAATGGAATATTGCCATAAGAATTTTATAACTGTTTTTCGGAGTTAAAAGCTTTGAAACAAATTTTAAAAATTCCATATTTCTTCTTATCTGTGTATTAGTTTATGAAAAAGTTCAGGACTCTATCGAAAAAGCCTTACTTGTAACTTAATCTCATCTTTGCTTTTTCGAACAACAAAATTTTTACAACAGAAAAGAAAGAATAATGAAATAAATGAAACTATTCTAAAATTGCTCTAAATTGCTGCGACTTCAAAACTATTCGACATGTTTTTTCCATCAAGAAGACAAATAGTGATTTTACAATTGTTTTAAGGATCTGTGGTATTTTTACTCGATTTTCAGTCATTTCAGTTATTTTCTATTTTTATTTAGATTTATATTAGTTAATACATTAAAAAGTATTTAATTTTTGATATAATCTTTTTTTCTTTTTATAAAAACTTTATGAAACATTTTATTTTAGAAAAAATAACTTGTAACAATCTAGGAAAACGATGCAGAGGATTATTGTATCAAATTTTTTCTTCAAGATTGTCTACATATGCATATGAATAATAAAATTTAAGATATAATTGTGGACATCTGATATAGGAAAATTTCTCATCAAAAACAAATTCCATTGTTAATGAAAACAGAAATCCATTTGTTGATACTGCTGTTTAATACTTCATAATATTAATTACCGATTTTGTGTAAAACTTTTAATTAAATCATAAAAACTGCGAAATAATATAAATAAATGAATTACATTCAGAAAAGTTTATTAAATATGAAAAAAAAAGGTATAATTAAAACAAAATTTTTCGTCTTCCATTTACTATGCCTCTGCTGTTGTTTTTGAAATTTTTTTTTTTTTGCTCTTTCATCATATAAGATGACTTAAGTATTTTTAAGTACTGTTGATGTGTTGTATAAATGACACATGAATAGGTAAGAGTAATTCTAATTAATGATATTTTTAATTAAGACTGTAACAGATACAGTTTTTTGCTGTTTGTCAAGTCTTACATACTTACGATGCAAATACTTGAGAAGCTGGTTTCCTAGCAACCACGTTACTTGGAATGAATAAGCAGCACTTGTTTTAAATAAAATCGTGATAGTTGCCGTAGACAAAAAAATGTGGTTTGGAATTCATCGATAGAAATAGAATTCCGTAATTAATATCTCGTCCCAAGCCAATCTGGTTATTTTTATTATATTTTTATCTAAATTTTTTTTTTATTTTTATTTTTAATTAAAATTTTAGTGAATATTCTCCTTTACATATCTTTTATTTATTTGTTGAGAATTATATATTTCGACAGGCATTACTTTGTTAATTTATCTAGAAATTCAGTTTTTATTTTGCTTTTCGTTCGTCAAAAAGTTGACAGTTCTGTTTAAAAAATTAATCATGCCTTTTCAACTATTCAAAGGATACATAATGCGTATAACTATAATCAAATATGAAGTTATAGATTCTTTGAAATATGGTTAAAATGTAATGGTTTGGTTATTTTTTTCGAAACACTAGAAAGAAAAAAAAAGTAAATGTCTTTTTTATAAAAAATAGATATATAGACAAAAATTTGATCTTACATTACAAAATAAAAATTTAAATTTATTAATGTTGTGACATTGGGCTATTCGCGGTTTCTCTTCACTAACCTTGGGGACTTTTAATTGAAATTGATTGCTTTTGCTAAACAATCTTTGCCCAACCAAAAATGAAACGTGAATATGTAGATAGAAAGCAGGTAGAAATGAAGTGAAGCAGGAGAGTTAGGAAATATATAAACTCCGACTGAAAGTCGCGATAGAGAAGCTGAAGGAGAAGATATAGAGAGGCTGAAGGAGAAGTGGAAAGAGAGGTTGAAGGAGGAGTTGGAAAGAGAGGTTGAAATAGGCGCTTGGATTAAAGGTGTAGAGAGGGCCACATTTGGTTCCAGAGTCTGAGTTGCAGTCGAGGAAGGCTTAGTGGTACGAGTCTGTTAGATTATTATTGGTGGGTTGAATTAGGTTACTAGAATCCTGTCCCGGGAGAGCATAAATAATTGTTGTTATATTAATTAGAAGTTAATAAATTCCGTAAATGTTGTTCTAGTGTCTCTCGATTGATTATTGTGTCTTAGTGTTTAATAACTGAGTTAGCTATGGCACAAGAGGCAGCCCGGATCGTGCAGGCGTCACAATGTTTTCCATTTCTTAACTATGTAATTTAAAACTGAAGTACAAACATTAATCCCATTCTTTAATTTTCTAAGCACAATGTGAAGATAAATTTAATTTCGTTATATAATATTATTTTCTCTATAACTTATTTTACGGTAGCGATAAATATTTTATTCTAAATATCTCTGAAACATTTTATCATGTTTATTATAAAAAATCGTATTATTCTATCAAGAAGTTAAAAAAAAAAAATTGGTGCTCGGTATATCATGTCTACTTACCGTTTTGAATTCTTGAAACGTAATGTTAATCCTACTGAATATGTATTTTCTTTCTCAAATCTAGACTGTTAGCTATATTTCAATGCAACAAAGTGCACCCAAAAGAGAGGGGGGGGGGGAATTGTGGAATCATGTTTTCTCTCTGAATTTTACAAATATTTTAGTTTATTTCAAAATTTTCGTTTGTGATTTTTCAGATGTTTCAAAATATTTTCGAAAATTGGAAGTAAAAAAATAACTTAAAAGAAATTTGCATTATATTTCACTTCCATCGGATGCATTTTATTATATTCAATAAATCTGGATTTGAGAAGAGAACTTCCAATGGAATGTCATTGCTTTCAAGAGATCAAAATAGTTTGATGACGGAAGCATAAGAACTCCTGTCTACCTACCATTTTGATTTTGCGAACGTAATGTTAATCCTATGGAATTTCTACTACCGTACTCAAATCTTTATTATTTTATCTTTTTGAAAACAAAAAAGTGCATCTGAACGAGCAAAGAAAAATGATGGTTTTCTGTGAAATTAAAAATAGTTCCACCGATTATTAAAAATATATTTACTTTAATTTTGATGAATCGTTTGTGTGTTTTCCAGTCTTAAAAAATATTCTAAAATTGCGTAGAAAATATAATTCCACAGAAACTGTCATTATTTTTTGCTCTTTCGGGCGTACTTTTTTGCATTCAAATAGTATAGATTTGAGGACAGTAGTAGAAATTCCATAGGATTATTATCTTCAAGATATCAAAATAGCCGGTAGACGGGTCCGAATACAAATGGACAAAATATACACTCTATAACAAACGAAAAAAAAAAAAAAAACGACGCACCAAGAAGGAGTGGTCGATTGAAATGAAATTTCGTATGCAAAAACATTTGGACAGAACATGCAAATGATTAAATGACGGAACTGAGCACTCAGCAAGTGTATAACATATAAGAAGCGATTCTCAATCGGTTGGTCAAATTTTCTGTTGCATTGTGATTTAGGATAACTTTCAACGGTTGAAGAAATACCTCGCCGCAGGATTCGAGCTCATTACGAGCAACTGTCAGAGTTTGAAAGTGGTCGTATCATTGGATTGAAAGCGGGAATTGGGCAAATCGGAGAATCGCTCGTCACATGAGTCGAAGCGATGCGGCGATTAGAAGATGCTGGTAAGAATAAGTGGAAAATAGTAGATTTTAGCGTCATGATGGAGCTAGGGCCACAGCAGATCGATTGTCAGATCAACTGTCACAGCGCCTGATTCATCGCTATCAACCATCAGACGTATGACCCGCATCAGACGTATTCACCGCATCAGTGAATGGTCACACCATGACCATTCACTGGCGAATGATACAGCGAAATCAACGCTCGTACCGACCGCTACACCACCTGTCACTTATGCCTGCACACTATCGAGCCAGATTACAGTGGTGCTTGGCTCGATCAGGTTCGAATGAGGCTGACTGGAGACGTATAGTGTTTAGCGACAAATCCCGCTTCCAACTGTGTTCTGACGATAATCGAAGACATGTCTGGAGATGACAGCGTGCCGATCCTGCTTTCACTATTGCACGCCACACAGGCCCTCAACCAGGAGTTAGGGTCTGGGGTGAAATTTCCTTTGATAGCCAGGCTCCTTCGGTCGTCATTAGTGGCACACTTACAGCACAGCGGTACGTCGACGACATTCACCTGTTTTACTACCGTTCCTTTTGCAGTACGCTGGCCTTATTTTTCAGCAAGATAATGCCAGACCATATATGGCATGTGCCACTATGAACTGTCTTACAGCTCGTCAAACACTTCCTTGGCCAGCCAAGGAAGCAATATCCAGTTAAGCATGTCTGGGATATGAGGGGAAGGCGACTGCATCTACCAGGGAATGTTGATGACTGACAATTGTAGCAAATCTGGCAAGAAATACCGCAGGAGACCATCAGGGAGCTTTATCACTCTATGCAACATCGTGTAGCCGCTTGCATCCAGGCTAGAGGTGGGTCAACACCTTATTGAGCTCGTTACTTTGTAACTATGTAACTCTGAAATAAATCATTTAATTTTTCTGAAATTTTAATCATTTTTTATTCTGTACATAATTTTCCTATCCGCCAATTTTCGTCTCCATCGAACAACTCCTTCTTGGTGCATCATTTTTTTTTAGTTTTGTTTGTTGTAGTGTGATTAAAACAATTATCAGTTGGTGGGATATTCGAATACTTATTGAATAAAATAATATATTTTAAAATAATAACTTATGATTGAGTTTCCCTCAAAATCAGAGTGATTAAAAATTGTTTTTTTTTAAATATAAAAATTTTGCATTTGGTTTCTGAGCAAGAAAATGTTCCATAACCAATGGCGCGATGTTGTACATTCTGTTAGGTTTAACAGAGATTGAAAACTATCTAAATAACGAATACCTTCCTGGATTTAATTACGTTTATTTAGACATAACACTTAAGGACACAACAAATTTAAGGACAAACAATAAAGGGTAAGTAGCATAACATAGCTTCAGCGCTACAGTATTACAATATTAGCGCTACAGCAGTCACCACTCCTCCGGCGACCTTTAGGTGGCACGCTTGAATGCAGGGCAGTTACAGTTCTCATAAAATCTAGAGTAACACGAAATTAGATTTGACAGTTGAAAGAAATTTGCTGAAGAGTCCCACAACGCTAAAACTACTTTTAATACGCACAAAATAAGATGGTGTTATAAACATCTCGGTTTAAATTTAATCAATTTTCCAGACATTATGAAATGTAAAGATAATAAAAATGTGAACATTATATAAATTTCAGAATAATTTTACTCTGATAAAATTACTAATTCAAAATCTGAAATTCTGAATGAAATTAAAACTTGATAGAAAGGAAATCTAAATTATACAGTAAACACATGTACATCTTTATATCATGTTTCGTCCAAATTTTTTCTGTTAAAAACTATTCAACAACCAGCTGTGAAGCGCAATCATCGAAGTTAAAATGAAGCTTAGTTATAATGCATGCATAAAAAACACAACTTCTATCGTGATCTAAAGCGAGAGAACTTTGATTGAGGACATTGCAAGAAATTTTCTGTTTGGTGTATTGGACCGAGTTCGCTCAGGCTTTAGTGCCTTACATAGTACGAGAAATAGTTTTAACAACAGAACAAGAAATACAAAAAATTATTTATCTGATGCAGATTTTCAGACTTCATAACAAATAATACAACTTACAATTACATTACTTTTAGGAAATAATAAAATATTGTGTTTAACGCTGCTATAATAGAACATGTGAAGGAATAGTTAGATTATTATTCCTTCACATGTACTATTATGACGATTTTAATAGTTTAAATTTAAGCAGAATTATATGTGCACACATAAATTGACGAAAATTCTAGATTGAATAAGGCAGTTTTATTAGTTTAAATTGCCTGAAATGGGTACAAAGGGCTTAGCTTTGTTCATCATTTATCCTTTCCTCTTTTATATGTGAGCAACCCTTTTCCTTTTTTGTTTTCAAGATTTATGAGATAATATCCTCGACTTCAAGGGAAACAAATGACAATTTTTTTGAATTTGGCCTTTAGTGCAGAAAATCGTCAATCTTTCTTCCGAATCATCAACGAAATTCATTCGCGTCACGTGACGTCGATTTTAGTGCTTTCCCCCTTTGAAAAGTGCCCCCCTTCATTTAGAGAGAGCAGAGACAGTCCCTTAAAATATTGGCTTCCATGAAAGCTCTCTGGTCTCATTTCGAAAAATGTTTTAAAACTGCGCGAGGCAGTGGAATCGTTTGTTGGAGGACGGTCGGAGGGGGGAGAGGGTAGGAGAGGATTCTACGGGGATGACTTCTGGATATCGTCTGATTGCACACCAGGACTGAATTGAGGGACTGAATGGAATTTGTTGGAGATGAATTGCTCTCAAACTTTTGTATTCTTCTCTGTCTTTTGAAACATTGAAAAAATGGCTCATATTCCAGTGGAAAGTTTGGTAAATGACTTTAATTAGAAACTCAGGAAGTTAATGTATATTTTGTTTTTGATATTAGCTTGACTTAGGAAGTATGTTGGCAAAATATATTTGAAATACAAACTTTAGGGAGAATTTGTAATGATCTAATTTAGAATGACTTGTTCTTTTTTTATATGTGAGATAACAATTTAATGAATATATGCTTAAACCTCTTTCATTAAATTTGTCCTTTGATTAAACGGTTTATTTAATTTTTGAGCTTACAATGCTTCATTTATTTTAGAATTGAATTTGAAGAAAATGTATTAAAGAATTAAAACTTGCTAAGAAAATATTCCTAATCAGAAAATAGTGCTTTACTCATGCACTGGAGAAAATTTTTTTGAATGGGATATTTTACAATACACTTTCCCTTCCTCCAGAAATTAAAATTTTAATTTCAATGATTTGTTAACAAACAATTATTTTTAACAGACCCTTTCCCCCCCCCCCCTTATTCACGTGACAAATGAATACATTCTCAAAATAGAACTTTTATTTTGTTATATGGATCATTTTGAATGAAAACAAATGGCCACAAGTAAAGCGAAAAGAATATTTCCGTTTTTTATCATTTCATGTAACTTTTTTCTCATACTTCTGAATTTTGTTAATCCCGTTGTAAATGTTCTCAAAGTTTAAAAATATTATTATATAACGATATTGGACAAACAATAATTGGATATTAACTTGAAACGATATCTAGATTCGAATCTGCAAAATGGCTCAACGTTTGAATAGGGCGTAAGCGTTATTGGACAAAGAATAAATCGTCGTTGATTATTATGATCAAGTCCTCATGGATAAATCAATGCTCTAACTCCGTCTGATTACAGCATTATCTTGGAAATATATGAGCATCCGTCATAGGACGATAATGAGAACCAGGAGGCTGAATTATACATTAAGAACCGTTGACATCTTAATATATAGCCTCACCCTTGCGTATTACAAGACTCTAGGAACACTGTTTCGTCATAATACGGGACGAAAGCTGAGACAAACCTCGAATTTAACACAGTTTCCATATAGCATGACGTAACCAAGTTAGTTCTACTCTCATACAGTATATATAGCAACTAATTTCGCTCAAGATAGTTTGAACTATAGATTTTGTTTTTGTTTTAATAACTTAATAGCCCTCGTGCACTAAAAGCAACACGAGGGCTATTAATTTTGAGCCTCGATCAAGTGACGAGGACGATAGCTGAGCTGGTACCCCTATCTTAACTTCCACACCACCTCAACAGGAGAATTTGAACTATAGGATAGTTCATTGTATAAAAAAGGCTAAACGGAAAAATAAGTTAAATATTTTAAGGCAGTTGTGTTTCATATATTATGTTTAAAACTTCATTATTGTAATATTTCTCGCAATTTTAGAACAGAAAAGGAAGAAACGATTTAAAATTAATTTTTAATACTTAAAATGGCCTGCGGAAAAAAATGTTTTAGGAAAAGATTGATTTTTAAATTTAAAAAAAAAAAAGAAAAACAGTTTAAATAAGTACTTTTACAAGCCTACATAAATGAGAATAAAATAAAACATTAACAAGGAATTAAAAGTGATCCATGCATATATATTTAATACTTTATTCAAATGATTAATAGTATGACGAAGATAAGCATTAACGAATTCATAAGAATACGGCATATTTAACGAGTGAAAATTTAAAATTTTTAAATTGAATAACTGCTATTTTTACGTTTTGGACTTTAATTTTATATTTAATATTTCTTATAACAATTATTTATGCCACATCGTTTAAAACGTTTTAGATTGATTTTTCTGAGATGTTTAAAAAAATTTTTAAATTAGTTTCTCTAATTTATTTTCTGAAGCTAATGAGAGTGCTTACATTTATTCGATAGTTTTAAAATTATCTTTCCGAGACCAAAACGCACAGATATTTCACAAAATTTGTTAAATATATTTGGAAAAAAAAAAAAAAACCTCTTGAGAAAAGGTATACATCACTATTAAACAAATTTAAATAGAAACCAAAAATGCAACATAAGACCATATGGTAATAAAGTGAATGATATTAAAATAATGTGTAGAAAGGAGATATTAGAAATAAATGAATAACTAAGAAATAGACACAGTCTTTTTGGTACTAACCTAGGATGTGATTTTCCTTTTATTTCTGTTCAACTATTATAATGCGGATCACCGTTTTCAATAAGGTGGTTAAGCATTAATTAAGCTTCAGTTTTGCAGCATTAATTTCCAACCCACCATCAACAGTATTTTCCAGGCATTGCATCCAAGGTAACCATTTTGTAGTGCTCGACATTGAAGGGGATAATTAGATGTGTAAGTATATACCAAACTTCAAATGACTGAGATCAGTAGGTTTTAAATGATCCAGGACAATTTAACACTTAAAACATCATTTATGTGTTATTTCAGTTAAGTGTTGTGCATGAGAATATCACTCGTTCAAATAGAATAATAAAAATAGTTCAAATATTTATAAAATTATTGGCCAATATCTAACTGAAAGAGATACAACTTGTATCATCATGTTAAAATGGAATACAAGAGCAAATGACAAGTAGACATGAATACAAGCACGACCCTATCATCTAGGAAACAGCAAATCTATTGGTGGGAGATGTCCTCTACTAATACAGTATGAATTCAGCTGGTCAAGGATGTCAATGGAAAGAAGAAAATCCAGTCGAATCCAGGAGAGAAAGAGGGCAGTAGGCAGATAATCAGTACAACATTCGTATTGGCAAAGTAAAAACTTTTTTCTTTCTTGTGTTCTTCTGATAGCTGCACATATTAATACCACAAGTGCACACGCAGAATATTTGCAACTTGCTTGTAGAAATTAGTTGCTCTAAAGCGTCGCCTCATGGCATAGTGAGAAGATATAAGTAGATCTTGCCACCTTATGGCACGGTGGGAAGGTGTCAAGCGGCTCAAGGAGAGCTGCCACAAGATCTTTCGAAAGTCCCTATGAGCATCTAATTGGATAGTTATCAGGAGTATGCTTATCACACAATGCTTTGAATGTTAGATATTCGAGTAATCTTCCTTATATGTTGTGAGACAAGAGCATTAATTGTTGGCTATCTGAAATAAAAAATTTTTACATTAAGTCTTCAGCAGTTTGAATTGATATCTTTAATGTCATTGTAGGCTCTAATGAACAGTTGTTACAAGTAGTGGATTGATGTCCATTTGTCATTACATCTTTTTATAACGTCAAATATGAACTGCATCAATGACTGAATAGGTGTATTCCCTATTGCGTCAGTGGAAAGTTTTAGATATTTTAGTTTGATCAAAATGAAAAATCGCTCAGAAACAGCGCTGTGGATAAAATAAGATGATTAAATATTAACTCCAATTTTGATGGGGGCAGCGGTAGCCTAGTAGACATGGTCGCGGATTCGCGACCGGCGGTTTTTTCGAATCGTGGGTTCAAACCCTGGTGCCACTTAAGACCCGTCGTGTAGCGGGGCTAATGCACGTTAACTCTGTCGATGTTCCAAGTCCTCCCATAGATGTAGCGTTGAAGATTGGAAGGGGCTCAGGTGCTCTCGTCACTTGACGAAGGTTCAAAATTACGAGGAACGTCACTAATAGCCCTCGTGTTGCTTCTCAGTGCTACGTTAATAAACAATCACACATTCGTTAATAACATAAACATAACATTCGTTCATAAACAGTCATACGTTAATAAACAATCATTCAACAGTTTTCATGTTCTCTGATGTAATCTATTTTGTGCTCTGAGATAAGAAGAACATAAGTTATTAACTCTTTCTGGTGCAAAATTCTTTTTTCATTTAATTCTCAACAAATTGTTTAACTCAATGTGATATCGCTAGCAGTAATTTTAGCTCTTCAACAGTTGACTTTTCTTTATTATGCACAGATACCGATTTGTAAAATCGTTAGTGATTTTCTTGGGCTTTATCTGAACTTTCTAGCAGCAAATCCAGTGTCTTGAATTAGCAATCAAAGATAAGTATTCAATCATCTTACTCATTATAACATTTGGATATATCATTTTGGTATAATGCCTTTGATCGATATCGTTATTTCCAAAGGATACTTGAAACCCTAAAAAACTGTTTTTAGTCTTTTCACCACGAAATGAAACCATCAGAAATGTATAAAAGAACGAGCTTGACGCAGAGCTCTTGCCCCTCTTTTGAATGATTTGACGTATTTATTATAAGAGGATAGTTCAAAAGTACTTGTATTTAAAGACAAGTGGTATCATTAAGGTAAATTGTTGTCACCATTTCGTAAATTGTTGTGCCATCTGTTAAATGGAGCCGAAACAAATTTGACATTGATTCATTTGTTAGTTTTGATTTGGTTGTCATTTATTGCCAAATCAAGATTTGGTTGCTGCCATGTCGAGTTGTCGATATCATATTGCATCGAGTTATCACTATTAACGATAAAAGGATTCATTATTATGTACTGGAAACTAAGCAATAATCAAAACAATGGGTTGCTTCTGGTGAATCTGCTCCAAAGAATGTGAGGATGATCTCATCGGCAGGAAAAGTTATGACGAAGAATTTTTGTGGTACAAAAGGCGTCATGATCCCGAATACGGTAACTGAGACTTAGACATCTGTCTAGTGAATCATAATGCTTACTTTGTTAAATTTTCTATGGTACGATGCAAACAATTTTAGAGCTTACGATTTCAGATCTTAGTGTATTATGATCGCCTCCAAGGCTACAAAAGATTCCAATTTTTAATTTTTTAAAATTATTCATGTGAATTTATGCTTATTTTCAAAGTATTTAACATTTCTCGCTATAAAGTTCTTAATTATTTTGGCAATTTCATTCAGTTGCTTAAAAGGAACAGTCACGAGAAATTATCTCATATGCACAGGCAAGAATATGATATGATCTTCATTAAAAAAAATTTCCGACAATGTTATTATTTTTTTTTTCACTTGCATAAAGAAGTTAAAGGATGTGTGGTGTAACTTACTATGTATCAGAAGAGATCTTTTTCGGGAACTCATGAAATGAGCTAAAAATGCTAATCTATAAAATAGCAGATTGCAAAAATGAATGAATTTCTTGAAGCAATAACAAAATTTTTCAACTGCTAAACCAGAAAAAACGTGTTATCAAACTGTAAAAAAAATATTTTTACAAGAATGTGGACTGAATTGTATCACATTCATGAAAAAAAAATATTAACAATTCTTTACTATTCATTTATCAAATCGATTAAAATAATCCTCTCATGAAAACTCTGTAAAAGCTATTTTAAGTGTTAAAAAAATCAAAAACAACAAAACTCAATAATTTATTTACTGGTATTTTTCCATCCGTCTTTCGAAAAAGCACCGTTCCAAAACAGAGAAGGTAATAATTCGAAGCAGATATTCGAAAGCATCCATCCATATTCATCTCGATCTTAAATTCGAGAGCAGCGTGACCCGAGGACGCATTTATGTCGACTCAGCCTCTTATCGCATAAATCTGGCTTTTACGAGCGTCCGCCATTTCAGTCGAACTCTTAATTTCGTTGGAACTTACTTAAGAGAAGAACATTAAAGGCCAGCTCTTTTAAACCCGGGCTCGAAATGGCCTCCGTTGTGAGACACAGAACGGTCAGTTCGGCCTTTCCGCTGGATGGGCGACTCAATCGCAGGGTTGCCGTAATGATATCAAATGAATATCTTAACTCGGGAAATTGAGGAGTAGAGTTGGCCAACTCTATTGAGTAAGTTCACTTCTGGGGATAAACTGCTTGTTTCTGATAATTCAGGCTTAAGATTCATTATTGTAAATTGGTAAAGTAATTAAAAGTTCTGCAAATTAAAGCAAAGCTCATTTTGTAATGATTCGAATTGCTAGTCCTAATAATTTTTAGTATTGTTGTGTGGAAGGGAATGAACAAAAGAATTAATCGAAGAAATTGCTTTTTTTTTCTTAAATTTTCGAGAAGTAGAAAAAGAGGTATTGATTTATAAGAATATTCCACTTACACTGAGCTACAATTTTGGCGTTGTTCTTCATTGTTCTTTGATAAACAACATAAAAACCTTCTTTCTTATAATTTATCAAAATTGCTTAAAGATGGGAAAAAATTCATTGAAGTAATGAATTAAACTTTATACAAGTAAATCAATTAGCTTGAGGTAGTAAGTACGAGTATGACGCATTTATTGAGACTTCATTGATACGCTCTTTCATTTAAAACGACTAGATGCGTTAGAAAATTAAATAATGTTCTAATTGAGATATTGTTTATAAGAAAATGATATTGCTTATAAATCTTTAAAAAAAATTCTTAATTGTTTCAATATTCTTCTGAAGGAAAAAAAAAAGAAACATTAGATATCAAAATTAAAATTATTATCTTGAAGTAATAAACATTCTTGATTATTTTTAATCAAATATTGAAATTATATTTGCAGTATTTGTAGTTAATACGATATTTACTCAAAACAGATAACTTAACCAATTCTTTAAAATGATGTACAATTAATTCATTTATATAGAAGCCAATAAAGCGATTTTCTGCTAATTTAATAACACTTTAATACTTTATATAAGAAAATATTTTATTTATATGTTTAAATATATTTCTTTTTCATATCTGTCACAAGTGCATACATTTATTGAATAGATTAGAAGTTCAGAAATTTATAGGGCTTCTTTTTTCAAATTACAAATAAAAAACGGAGAGAATTTATCTAAAATAATGAAAAAATAAATAAAGGGAGTATGCTTGATAAATGGAAAGACCGAGATGTCCAGTTAGATTTTATGTTTTCAGTAGTCCCTGCCAGTGTCTAAAGCGAATAGGGGGATTTTTTTTATAGTTCTAAAAACGGGCATTCATTGGTGAAAAGGAAGAATCTATGGCGTCATCCTGCCTTCTTCCATTTTCTCATCGTCGCATCTTTTGTCCATTTCTGAATATGTAATGAGGTAATTTTTATTCCGTTCTTTTTCTTCCCTTCATGTTGACGGCTCAGTTTACATCTTCTACCCCCTATACTTCTTCCTTCGCAGCGAGATCCAAATCTCCCTGTTTATATTTTACGACGTTCCATTTTGCAAAATAATCTGGGATCAGGAAAAAAAGGCCTGCGCCGAGCAACGCGAAAAAACTTCCCGAGATAACTACCCTTTTTCGCTCACCCTCCCAGAATACGAAGTTTCGGACTTACCACGTCACATTGCATTATACATATGGGGATATATGACAGGACAGGATATTTTTGAATGTATTGTACCAACATTGTCGGGAATGGAACTTTTCCCTAACGCATGATATTGTGTGAAGAATTCTTTTGGGTGTTATTACTTCTTACATATCGCTTGAAATGCAACTACTTTGTCTTTCAAACTATTATTTAACAACAAAGAGCATAAGTATTTCTAGGGGAATTCACGTTTATGTTACTTGTATATTTTTTCACCGTAAAAAGACTTAAAAAATTATAACTATAAATATTTCGACAAGATATATAATTTATTTTTTTTTCCATAGCGTATTTACGAAATTATGTAATTCGCTTAAACAGTAAATTGAAAGAAGTAAGTTATAAAAATATTCCAAAAGCTGCTGTTTTAAATCCCGTAGTGTTTACACTAAAAATTCCAAAAAATATTATAATATAAAAAAAAAGTTTTTTTTTTCACTCTGTTGTATTTCCATTTTTTAAAAATGAAATAATACCAAAACTTCATCATACTTGTAGTGTATGGCCTTATTTGATTCTTCAGCTTAAATGTTGATTCCATTTCTATAATTCTATGGATTTTATTGAATCTACTTTCGAACTAAAGTTCAGTGAAATATCTGATTTATGTTTTTCTAAGTTAAGTGAATATAGTTACCAAAGAATGTGTCTTAAATTTTATTTGCTGAATTTTCTAGTTTTGTACGATAGCTATTTTCCCTTTCAGAGCTTCTATTGCAATTAGTAACTATTTCCAAAACTTTTTTTAAAAAAACATTTTTATATAACTTAAGAAATTTCAATAACAGAAATATAAGCATACTAATAAATAATAAAATTTAAAACAATTGGAAAATAAGATTTGTTTCACCAACATTTAGCAGATTGATTTTTTAAGAAACACAGCTTGATTTGAAACATTCTCAGCATGTTATTTCTCAGCATTTTCAGCATGTTTAATTTTTTACAAAATTAAATGCGAGCTCTAAGCAACTTAGATATTATTACCATTAAAATATAACAAATGTAATAAATCACATTTAAACATTAAGTGCATTGCAACCACAATCTTCTTTATTCATTTTTTTTCATCCATTCTAACAATATGAGAAGTCCAGTTGATTCGTTTCACTTTAATAGATTTAATGGCACCAGGTTCATTAAAAATTCTATGAGTTTCAAAATTAAAACGTCTTCACCAAAGCAATTTTCTTTGACGCCACCGGGAATATTTCTGCGATTTTTTTTCTCTCAAAAACTGCAATTTTGTATTCTCCATTTTTAGTTAGAGACAAAGTTTCCAAGCCATACATTAGGACCGGCCTAATGAGAGTTTTATAAATAAACAGCTTTGTATTTCTGGTGAGAAAACGGGACCTAAATAAAAAGAAGGATCCAAAGTACGTTTTATTGACCAATGAAATACAATTTTAGATTTCAAAGATAATGTCATTCTTTTGTGTTAACCAGTGAATCAAGGTAATTAAAGCATGGAACAGTTTCAAACTCACGAAGGCCAATTTTTAAATGATCGAGTGTATCGCTTAAAGACATTTTCATTACAGGAAAAAACTTGGTTTTTGACTCATTTATTGTCAATCCCAAAAGATTTGATGATATATCTAAGGAAGAGAATGATTCTCTCAAAGCTGGGATAATCCTAGTAATGATTCAATATCATTACTAGACGTGTATATTATGCACTCAATGCCATAAAAATTTGCTTACTTTGAATGACTTGTCAGAATAAAACGAAATTTTACAAACGTAAGTACAACGTTGATGTAAGTAAGTGATTACAAAATCAAAGCAAAATGATCCTTTATTGAAGAAAAAATTACAAATGAATGGAGGTTTTAGTACACTGTTGGGCCATGAATGCATGATGTGATACGGTCGGAAATTGAGGCATACATGTCCCGTATGATGTCCTGCGACATCTCGTTCCCCAGTTGCTGTAAACGCACCTTTAATTCGACCATACTCGTAGGCTTTCCAACTTGCCGTTCTAAATGACCCTAGATATGATCGATAGGTGACGAATCTGGGGATCAAGCAGGCCAGGGAAGGGTGGAAATGTAGTGGAAGCAGTCCTGTGAAACCCTGGTTGTGTGTGTGGGGGGGGGGAGCATTGTCCTGTTGAAAAATGGCTCCTGGGAGTCCTGCCATGAGTGGCAACACATATGGTTGAAGAGAGTCACGAACGTACCTCTGGGCTGTCATGGTGCCGTGGATCATTATTATGGGTGACTGTTTGTCGTTTGCGATGACCACCCCATTTCGTCACACCAGTTACGGGAGCGGTGCACCGCTGTACAGCGAAGGCAGGATAGAGACGTTCACCACGGGGCCTCCAAACACGTAATTACATGATTGTTAACACAGCCCAAATTGAATCTGAATTCGTCGCTAAAGACGACCTGATTCTATTTGGTTGCAGCCCAATCCCTTCAAGCGTGACACCACTCCAAATGGAGGCAACGGTGTCGATGGCATCATATATGGGCGCCGCGATAGCAGTTATCTTTCAGTCAGGCGCCTTGCGATGGTACGGTCTGACACAGAGACCCGTAGTGAAGATGCTGCCTGTGTACGGATGGTGAACAATAAGACAGTCAGTGCTATACTTGCGTGTCGTATGGTGTGACGGTCTTCTCGACTATTAGTCTGCTAAGAGCGTCCTGAGCTTGGTTGCCGCGTATAACAGACCTCTCTCTTATCCACTGGTCCCAACACCTCCTCACAGTAAAGTCAGAACGGCCTAGGTGGTGAGCTACTCGTCGAACTGACCACCCGGTTTCCATCTTCCCTATAATCCTTCTCCTCTCGAATTCTGACAGCTGCTCATATTGTCTCCAATGGCGGCGTAATGGCATCTCTCTGCAACATATTAAATACACGGAAACAAGCTTTGCTAACCTGTTTTATAATCTAAGGAGGAAAAAGGTCAACGCCCCCTGGTGACATAAAGCAAGGTGCAATCACGCTGTATTTCTAATCATTTACATATATGCCTGGCACGTATCTTTATGCCAAAATTCGTAACAATCCCCCTCTTACTTCCTGGTGTGCAAATTTTTATGGCAATGAGTGTATAATATATATATATTTATATATATATATATATATATATATATATATATATATATATATATATAATATATATTTTATTTATGTGTGTTGATAAAATAAACTATTTTCAAAATTTCTGTAAGATACTTGAACCATTTCATTTAAATACCAATGAAAGTTTTTATGTACCCAAGATGTGTTTGATATCCTTAACCTATTAGTTAAATTTAAATATTTTGTATTAATGTAACGAAAAGCTTTAGTTGCATTAAAAAATGTATAAGATAGTATTAAAAATTTTTATGTAAAAAACGGTGATTAAAGATGTAATATATACAGTAAAAGCTGCAAATTAAAATTTTACAATAATCAATGAGAGAAAAAATTTCTTAATAATCTATGTTTGGCTTTTAAAACATAAAATGGAAAAAATATTAAAAACAATATTAAGTGTATGGGTTTAAATACTTAAGTAAAACTCAAAAAATAAATAAATAAATAAAGCCTTTAAATTTTAGTCAAAGTATTTATTATAATTAAAAAGAACGAATTATTGGTATTATTTAATTTAACAACATTCTATTTTTTTTTTACTCTTTTAATAATTTTTGATAACATGATAAGAAAAAAGGATCATTTTACATTCCATTACTGCTCTCCGGATAATGCAGATTAAATAATTTTTAAAAATCAAGCTCAAGTATTATGTTTAAAACTCTTTCAGTCTCCTTTTAATCACATTTAGAATACTTTTTTAATAATTTGCCATGAATAACTTAACAACTAGTTTATTTTCTTTCCAAAATGTAAATCACATATAAATAAAATAATTTAAATATCTGGTTTCAAAAACCTTGCATGAAAAAGGTCAAATATAATTTTTTTTTTAAATTTACAATAGCTTTAGCTTAAAAGAAAATAACTTATTTAACGCTTAACTCATTTAAAATCAAAACCTATTAACTGTTCTTCTTTAAATAGCATTTTTAAGCAATTCTGTTTCCAGAATTCGAAAACTGTGTAAAACTTTAGTATTTAAAGGGACTTTGAGAACGTAAGGACATTATAATTTGAATAACTAAATTAAAACTGGGATTATTCCAACCCAATGTTCTCGGAATGACAAGTGCTTTCCCTAAAATTGCAGAAAAGTTATCTATAACTTTTTCAAAATTTCAAGCTTACACAAAATCTCTCTTTGTAACATTGTTATAACAATAATTCTACTGGAATAATTTAAAACTAATGGAATTAGATTGCTATAACTCAGAATCAAATTGTGTATTAAATTTCTAGGTAAAGTAATTTTAATAGACTTACATGATAAATCTCAATAAGCATGTATGTAGGTATCAGATCTATAGTAATAGAGATACGATCTGACATCAAACCATTTATGAAAGACTACGATGAATTTTTCAAGTATCGGAATCATTATAAGCGATTCGTTTATGGCTCTTAGTACTGAAACGGCTTATGCTATTAATTTATATACTCATTATAGCTAATAGATTTCAAGTCAGTTTTCAAATCATTATTTACTGCTTTGAAACACGGTTTTTAATAATTAAGTATAATTTTTAAGTTCTAGTAGTCCACGCACATTTCCCTAAGTTATTTATACAAATGTTGTAAGAATGGAAGTGAATTAGATTCTCTGTCCTTATTTATAATGTAGCTGTTAAATACAGTTAGAAGTTTATGATTTAATTTAGTTGAAATTTGTATATGTATGTCCCATTTCTTCTAATTGTTATTCTGTTTGCTTTAAATCGATATTTACTTTTATTACACCTATCAAGCTGAGAGTATGTAAATCAATTAGTTAAATGAAAATAATTACTTATTTCTTAAATTATTTATTTCTTGCGTGTCTATCTCATTGTGAACTTTTAAACATTTTAAGTTAATCAAAAAATAAGTCAAATCCCTCTCCCCAGTTTATTTAAATTCATTGAGATTATTATCATTTTATCTCAATACAGTTTTTGAAATACGATTGAACTCATCATAAAGTTACACGTTATTTTGGTTTTCATTCTTCCAATGATTGTCAAGAATAAGGGCTGATGCATGTTAACTTTATCGAGACACAAAGTTTTCACACTGACATGGCGTGGATAGGGAGAATGGGCTACCTGCTCAGATGTCCACCTCGTCATTCGATCACAATTTTAAATTGTGAGACGTATTGACTATGTTTAGAGGACTCTTGAGTTTATCAGAAATAGACAACAGGAAACATTCAACGAATGAACAAAAACATTTTAAACACAAATGACATTACTATAAATTAAATAGCAGAAGAACTGTATATATAAGTTAATAATATTCAGGGAAAGCACTTCATTTAAAACGAATGGAACACTGAAAGAATAAAACAAAACAAAACAAAAAACCACTCCAACACTTTTAAAGTTCCATTTCGTTAAACTATTTTTTGTGGTAGAACTATTTCCCTGCCTCCCACGCCCAACACTGCATTACATTTGAGAGAAACAAGCTCAATTTGTTTCTCCCCTTGATAAACGACTTTGCATCATCTCGGAACGTGAGTTCAGAATAATACAAATGAACTGAGCGCTTCAACGTGACTGACCAGTTGAAAAGTCACTTTCCCGGAGTAGCCCCACCGTTTGTGTGAAATGTTTCGAAGCTGATTTCGCGGAAAAACCTTTCAGGGTGAATTTTCTAAAAGCCCCATTTCCAAGAATGTGATGCACTCGCAAAGATCACTTCTCTTTTCGGGAGATTTTGAAACATCTGGAGCCATGAAGGGAGGATTGGACCTGACCTCTCACGTACCTGGTAGATCTTTCTGCGTTTGCGGTACACACTCAAATCTTCTCCGGTCCACTTTCTGGGATTTTCAATGGACGAAACCTTTCTGCCGCGTTTGTTTTACAGGAAGAGTTTTAGAAAGCATTTTCAGTGGAAGATTTCGATTGGAGAATGGTAAACACTAAACTTGTGTTGTTCTGTGGCTGGAAGTAACCATTTGGTGTTTTTTTTATTTTTATTGGGAATAGCAAATACTATGTTACTCACATATTGTAGATGGTGATTACTATACTCATAAATGAATGGTCAATACTGTACTTGTGATGCTCTATGCCGGGGAATCTACATTAAGTGTTCCTCAAAGCTTTATTATGATATGTTTTAGAATTTGGGCGATTAAGATGTAATGTCCGTACTTAACTGTTTATTTCTACCTATATCTCTTTCAGTCTAATTAAATGTCAATAACTACTAGATTCCAATTGAAGACAGGTTAGAACAAGACAAATTACTTTATTAACCACTTAAGAATCGGTAAGGTCACAATCTCTCACTCAAATCACACTTAACTCATCAATCCTAGATTATTATCTGATAAGGAAGTCTTAGCTTACCAAATTCTTCGTTCTGATTCAAACACTTCTCTCTCATATTAGATTAGATTCTTAATACTTAGACGAAGAGTCACTCCAATCCAAAAGATTAATTACGATACTTCAATCTAAATTATAAATATTTATCAGTACATCACTATCCTCTGTCTCCCTTCATTTTCCTTTCAATTATATATCATTTATATATCATTATCTCTAATTCAATTCACTGCACCTCTTATCTTCATCTAATTTACCCAATCACATTTCTTTTTGGGTTCTGAAGAAATTGCAATTTTATGCATTTCTAATTACTAAAAAGTCCTAAAAAAGGTTGAAGAAGAGAAAATCACAAACAGCCATTGCATCATAAAGTTTTTACTTCAAATACAATCTTTGCTACTTAACGATACCTGAAAATAACAAGATACATCACCAATAAATTATTGTTATCTATATTCATGTAATTAATTAATTAACTTAAACCATTTTCGAAAGCCGAAAAAAAGAAGAAATGCTAGTTTGAATAAATATTCCGCTACAATAAACTGATGACGAAAGACCTCGCCATTTTCAACCATAGTCAACTCCTGATGATGACACCTGAGTAGGTATTTCACTTTCCTTGCTTGAAACCTTTCCAGGAATTTGAAAATAATTTAAAGTTCATAGTAACAGCTTTTGTTATTCTATACAATGATCTCTGATGTTATCAGGACTTGAACTAGTGATTCCATGTTCATCGTCGGAAATGAAATTAGCAATTTTAATCATTATGCTAGATGAAAAGATGCGTTTTCTTAGAAAATTACTTTTGTACTACGATTTGACAAATTGAAATTATAATAAATGTTTCGTATTTATAAGAAAAATTACGAAATATTAAAAATGATCGTAAATAATTGATTAACTATATGCTTTATTTTTTATTACATTAAGATAAATATTCGACTTCAATCGATAAAATTTGAAATGTGTGATCATTTGTTAGATCTCGCAAGTTCTTTGTAGCATGCATTAATTTCGGAATAATTTTTGTTTTCTTTTTGTAAAAAATATACTATCGTTCCTGATTCAGAAGATTTTTTTAAATCGATTATTTTGGATTTGATGTTGGATCGATAACAAATATGTAGTTATAAAATCATACGAATAAAATACAATATGAACTGTGCAAAAATTCGTGAAATATCTCATCGTAAAAACGTTTTGAAAAAAGTAAAATTAAATTCGAAATTAAGTCATTAAACTATTTTACTGAATGAATCTTTTCCACGAGATGTAATTTTTGATAAAAATGACTTATCAATCTAATCGCGAACAATGTTTATTAAGAATTTCATAACATTTCTGACATCCATGTTTTATATCTATATAATGAAAATGAATTTTGAAATTTATATGATTTTTATGTATAAAGTTAAAATTTACTGTACTCTTTAGAAATTCTTTTAGTAAAATAAAATATGCAACTTGTAAGAATATTAGAATTTTTTTAAGCAAAATGTAATTTTATTACGATTTTTTTCAGAATGGATTATTGGAGAATATATAAGCACTTCGATTTTTTTTGTGTGTATTTGTATCAAAATTTAATTTTATCGCATTTTAAAGATAGCTGAATAAATTATATTTCAAATTAATTACAAAGTTTATCACATTTGAAGCAACGTGAAAAATTATAAAACTTTCACAATCGCTTCCACTTTAAGCGTTATTCGTAAGATTATTTCTCTTTTCAAAAACAATAACAGAAGAAACAATCACAAATTATCTGAATTGCTGAATTTCTACTTCCAATGAAATTTTAACTGTAAAAAAAATGAAAAATTTTCATTGTGATTAAAAAAAACATAATATATATATATATATAAATATTAAATATAAAATAGAAGCTTAATTTTTTTTATTAAGCTTCTATTTCATATTTTAAAGCCTATCGATCGCTTTAAAAATATTTGGAAATTTAGTGACATAATTATTGTTTCAAATAAATATAACAGGAGAAAATTATTTTCGGCTTGGCATTTAATTCAAAAAAATAAACTCAAATTCAAGATTAAATCGAAAATTCCTGTTCTTGTGGATCTAATAAAATAAGAAGATTCGTGTTGGCGATAAAAAGCCAAATCAAGTTCATAACACGCCAAACAAAAGAGCGACGTTTAAAGCTTAACGCACGTCTCCTTTTCCGGATGGCATTCTTCTTTCTTTTACTTGCTTTTTATTCTTTTTTCGAGCTTCCAAGAAATATAAAATGACAATCCTATGTAGCTAAAATTCTTTTTCTGTGTTTCGTTTCTTACAACAAAGTTTATTTTTCTTCTAACTTTCATCTTTCTTTTTCCTTCGACTGAAAGTGTTGATGTTTGTTCCAAGTTGTAAAAAAGTACTTCCGCTTTCAAAAAGGAACGATGCCAGTTGACGGTGATATTTCTTGATATAAATAATCGAACAAGTTTTGAACATGATTTTGCAATGTAATTTTTATTTTAAGTGATTTGTAATTCTTTGGATCAACTTTTATTGAATTCTTTTATATTCGGTACTACTTTATTTTTTACTTTACTTTCTTTTGTAACAGATGGGTATTCTAGGTTTCAGGAGTTCGGAAAGTATAATAATTTGATATATATTCGATTTGCTGATTTTTTCTTAAAGATTTTGATTCAGTTTTGTAAACTGTGGAATGGTTATAACTTTAAATCCTTTGGAATGATTGTAATGGAAAGTGGGCGAAAATTATTCGTGATGATTGGCAAAAGTTAACGCGAAAGAAGAAGGAAAGAGTTACAATTCTTTTAAAATGAGTTATAAGCCATTTAGAAATTCATGATCCATTTCAATTTTACGTGATCAGAGACAGATGATATTTCCTTTTCAATTCCTTGTAAAAACTTCAATGTAATTTTAAATCATTGTCTGATTCGATTCGTTCAATTTTGTTTTATATTCGGAAATGAATATTTAAAAATATATACACTTTTAACGCTGTGTTATTGTTCACCAGTTTAAAATCATTTGAAATTTTCATGACAAGATTTAAGAGGTAAAATAAAAATACTTAAGAGTTTAATATGTTTTTATTTCATTAAATCTGTGAAATAATATTAGCTTTATTTAAATTTATGTTTACTAAACAGCCCTTCATCTTAAATATCACTTCTATTAATTTCAATATCTAGCGTGAAAAATATTTTTATAGGTAAATCTAAGAATTATTTTTTTAGTTTGTAAAAGAGAGAAGAAATTTACGAAGTATGGAGCAATAGAAAAAGCATTATTCCACATGAACACAAAAATGATTCTCAAACCTTTTATATCTATAATAATGAAAGGGAAAATTATAAAATTTACGCATTTCTGCTGCAATTGTTTTATTTTATTTATTTGTTGAGTTTGAAAGAGATTTAGACGTAAAATTAAAGTAAACTATGGCAATGCCATTAGCTTAACAATCCAACTTTAGAAAACTAGAATAACAAAATGATGTTTTAGTACAATAATATATTCTTAATAAAATGGTTTTAAAGGATTTTAGTTCTTTTTATAAAATACTTTTATTGGTAAATCAGTGGGCGCAGGAGCCAAGTGGTCATGGTTGCGAATTCGCAAATGTTTTCGTCAATTTGGAGCTCCAGTCCTGATAAGATGAAGTGTAACAGGACCCGTCGAAAGTAGGGGTGATGCATGTTAAATCTAGTCGAGGTCCCAAGTCTTTCCTGAGGCGTAGTGTGGAAATTTAGAGATGGTGGTACCAGCACAGGTGATCTCCTCGTATCCTGACCGAGGTTTAAAATTACGAGGTTACCGCCAATAACCTTCGTGTTGCTTTTTCTGCGATATTTATAAACAAAAAAAAATCGCAATTATGGTAAATAAAGCTTATTTGAGAGTTAAAATTAAAAAAAGGAACAACTAAAAATGTTTATATCGCTCTTTTAATCCAAATTGCAAAAAAGAGTATTAGTAGTATTAGTAGAAAATAAAAATATTGTTAAATTATATGTTTTGCATACAAACATCAACAAAACAGGAAACTAATTTATGTTTATTTTTATGAAAAACAAAAAACACTTCTTAGAAATACTTACTATTTAATGGACTCTTGAATCAAATTTGCACCTTATGAATCAAAAAAAGACTGAGCACAAATTCCCAGTACAAAATATTATATTTCAGCTGTAATGAAAACGTTTTAAGTTTTCACTGTTTACCAATTCACTTCAAAAATGGCTAGTTTCATTTGAACCCCCGTCAAAATAATGAAAAAGATAATATTTTATTTTCAAAACGCAAAGAACGAATTGTCAGCTAGTTTTCATGCCAAAATCGATCAAGGAATGAAGTAATCAAAAGTGGCATTCCATTCGTTTTGCTGTTCCGTCCTTCTACAAACCAATTGGAATTTGATTAACGAGCAAATATTCCTTTTCTCCGTCAACAGCAGATGGTGTATGCAACGACCGACGTTTTAATTATCCGATTTTCTCCACTTCGTGGAAAACATGAAGGAATTTCTATTACGCTCTACTTAAAACTGATTTTTACACACCGACATCTGTGACAATTACTCTGTGGTTGGTGACAAAAGTAAAACTAATTTGCGATTTAAAGCAAGGCTGAGAAAAGAGCTCTCGTTACTCATATTTTATATGCCAATCATTACAAATTACAATGGTGGTAAAAAATGCGTGTGCAGTTCGTGAAATTACTTTCAGTTTTGATGTGCACTCGAACGCTTTCCGGAAAGAATTGTTACTTTTAATTATTTATGTTTTAATTCTTTTTATTTTTTTTGCATTTCTGAATTCAAAATTATATCAGTCAATCACTTCAGAAGACTTCAAATGGCTGAAAAATTATCTTTTCTGACGCGATCTCTTATACATTTTACTCAAAATAATAAGAATGTCACATGTACTCCTCAGATTTTAAATTAAAAGAAAAAAAAAAAAAACTAAATGAAGAATAAAGAATTTCAAGAAAGTGTAAAGTTATAAAAATTTCGAGTTGTATAATTGATTTTACTTTTTATTCTGATAAAATAAAATATCCCATTTTTAAAGAGGAAAAAAAGATATCTTTTATTCGTGAATATTATTTTTTAGAATTAAAGAAAATTTTGAACTGAACATGATCTTTATCTCTAAAATCATTATAATTTCTTATGGAAACTCATTGAAATACATTCATACCCAAATTAGAATTTGAAATTAAAATCTTTCACTCTACCTTCTTCCTTTTTAAGTAATTCGAATTTTTTTCGAAGAGATGGTAATTCATTTGTTCATAGAGTTCATGTTTGTATAGTTTGGAATTATATAATAAAAAAACACGATAATTGTCGTCGTATGCAGTTGTATACTGCAAAGATTTTGAAAACTTAAAATTAATATATAAAAGTTGTTTTTCTCAGTATTAATCACAAATATTTATTTCGGTAAGCATTTATTAAGGGGTGGTTAAAATTCCACCGTAATATCAAAATTGAAATTAAAAAATTTAATTAGAAATGTTAAATAAAAAAAAAATAATAATAATTTGCAGTTACAATGTAGGAACATTTTGGAAAATTCACAGAATTATTTTAAAATACACAGCAGTAATGATATCATGAAAAATTATTGCATTATTGAATTCAAAAGTAAACTTGAATGCGAATTCAGCTTTTTTGGAATCAATAACAATTAAATACCAAAGATGTATTTCGAGATTGTAATCGACTATACTGTTCATTTAAGACACTTTTTAATGATAACAGTACTCAGTATTTGTATTATTATCAATAATAACAGTTTTACAAATTAGTAAGGTCTGAAAACTCATAATACCACCATAAGTTTCATAAAATGTTCAAGTGCATTTTAGTACAAATTCAGGATATCAGATTTTCAGAGGAATTATATCAATAAAGTAATTCTTCTAAAATATTATACTTCAAGAATTTTGCAATCTCATTCAAATTTTCTCAATTACCATATAAGACACTGGTGTTCAAAATTAAGAGAATTTTCCGATTCTCTTAATTTTGAACATCAGTCCGATTTTTGTAATTCATCACCTCATTCCAACATGTAAGCGTTGGTGGTTGCTCAGTTTTACAACTGGACAGATTTTAATGAAATTTTATGTGTACATAGGGTTGATATAATACAAAAAAAAAAAAAAAAAAACCATTCAACAGTTATAATACACACGCATGATTGTGCGTAATTCTCATCGAAGTCACGAGGTATGAAACGGCAGTTGCAGAATAAAACAAAACAAAACGAAAATGGGTTAATAGGGAGTATGCCCCCCTCCTACTGATGTACAGGCCTCACACCATGATTTTATGCTGGAAATAAGGGAATTTAAGAGTTCCTGTGGCAATTGGTCCCACTCGTTCAGCGAAGCTGTTTTCAGGTCTTGGATGGTTCTCGGAGGGGGGGGGGTATGAATTACAATTGCCCTCCCCAGAGCATCCCAGTTATGCTCTATAAGATTGAAGTCTGGTGGTCTGAATGGCCAATCCACCTGGCGAATATCCTTCTTTCCAGAAATTCGTCCACTTTTCACACATGAGCTCCATGTGGTTTCGCATTGTTAACCATTAAAAGGAAATAAGGACCAACTGCACCCCTGAAAAGGTAAACATAGTGCTCCAAGACCTCATACCTATACCTCTCATTAGTCGCAGGGCCTCTTTCAAAGACATGGAGGTGTGTGCGACCATCCAACATGATACCTTCCCAGATCATCAAGCCTCCGCTGCCGTAATAGTCGATTTCTCGGACATTGGAAGGCAGGTAGCGGATCCCTGGTTTCCTCCATATTAAAGTACGGTAATAATCACTGGTTAGGCTTAACTTTGACTCATCAGTGGAGAGAACAGTTGCCTATTGATCCATGCTTCTCCATCTCTATGATCTCTGCGCCATTTTATGTGGACTCTTCTGTTCTCAGAACTGAGCGGGACGCAAACAACTTTTTCTCATGAAGTCTTCTGGAAACAGTGAACCTTGAAACTCAGGTTTCTGGGGCTGCATACAACTCGTAAGAGACCCGAGAAGCTGTAGCATCCATGTCACGCCTCGCTATAATGGACAAATGGGAATCTTCTCTAGCTGTCGTGGCTCTTGGACAACCTTACCCGGGCTTTCTCACGATGAATCTGGTACCCTGAAACTGTTTCCATAAGTTGGACACGACGCTGGGAGATAAATCGAATTCTCTGCAAATCTGGATTTGAGACTGGCCTGGTTCTAGCCAACCCACAATTCGTCATTTCATTCCATCATTTAAACGCTGGTGGTTACTCAGATTTACTGTTTGAAGTTTATTTTAAGTGATTGCTGCAAAAAAAAAAAAAAAAACTCCAAGAAATTCGGCGAAATGTGTTAGCGAACGAAACGCGAATTTTGGCATGCGTGCTTATAAATCCTACTTTTCGACTAGTCACACACACGTATACGCTTTCATATTCAACGATTTGCATCCTTGTTTCGAAGCAGTATTTTTACATTTCGTTCAATTCGTTCCATGAAATTCAACAAAATATGCAAATTTTCTTAAATTTGAACACCAGTGTAGAATAACTATATATAATAAGAGTTACGTTACCTTTAATTTATTATAAAGTAAAAATAGTGTTGTTTTAATACCCGTATCAATGAGAGTTATATCTTTTAAAGTAGTGTTACTCTATTGAGTAGTTGCGGTTATTTATCATACCATGAGAGTAATTATAACTAATCGCAGAAGGAAGTAATTTATGAATAAATTTATTCAGAGATAAGTTCCTTATGTCATAAAAGTAAAATTTATCACAGCATGATTTTATAGAATAGTTAGTTAAAAAAACTTGTTTGACTTTTACATTATCAAAAACAAAAGCAAGCTTGCACTATCGATCATTTTATTAATTATTCTTTTTCGTTATTATCAGACATTCTTTTTCGAAAAGATTAATTAATATCCTAACTTAAACATCTGTTAAACTTTATGTAAGAACTTAGTTTAATCTTGGAAAAATTTCTTTTAAAGAATCCTGTTAAACAGAATTTCAGTTCACGCTGCTTCAACTAAAAGGCGCAGGCACCTAAATTCAGCACAGAAGCATCATATATCCCTCATTAAATCGCCTTAAGCGAGTAAAATGACTAAATTATCGGCGAGCGAACGAAAGAACGTTCCCTTTATCATGTGGCGCGAAGTTATTCCTTTGTTATCAGAGGGTCGGGTGTCATCGGAAACTATGGCAGCTGCAGCGGTCACCCGAACAAACACGAGCTCAATTAACTCCTCCATTAGCGACATCGGTTTATTGTTTTTCCTCTAGTACTCGATAGGCTGTGGTTGCATATAGAGGGCCCTGTGGTTTTCCATTATCTCGGGTGTTGATACAAAACGTAATCCCTCTTGTACAAAAGGAACAAAAAAGGATGGTTTTTATCGCGGACATTGTTTAAAAATTGATTTTGAGAATCGCTTGCTCGCTTAGCAAGCGATAGAAGGAATCAGTTTGAGGATAAGTATGCTCAGGTTTTGACCGGTTATCCATAAAAATCAATCTTAGCTTTTGTATTGTTTCTGTGAATTACGATTTGAATTGATCAGATTAACTCTAGAGCTAAGAGTTATTTATTTAGATTTATCAGTTCGGAAATTAAAATGAAGAGGAATTCTTTCGGTAGAACATTTTCAAAGATGAATGAACTACATATATGTAATAGTGCTGTTTAAAAAGGGCCTGAGATTAAGAAACTGAAGTAATCTGATTTATTACAGCATCAAACTTCTAACAAATGTTTTAATATATATTATTTCGCTGATATAACATTATGGCACAACATATGTAAAAAGAGAATTTTTTTGGAAAAAAACTATATTACCATTAGCGGTTTTTCTTGGAGAGAAAAAAATCCTCCTTGCTTTTTTTGTAATTAATTTATTCTATGTCTATATTCAATGGTATGTATTCTATTTATACAATTTACCCAGTTGCACAGTTAGAGTATACGCGCTTAACTTATACAAGACCTAAACAGCTCTCTCTCTCTCTCTCTACTTCATTTTTAACTAAATGAATTCACAAGATTCTCAGTTTGAAAGACAAAACAAAAGTACGTCTCATCTTGAGGTAAACAGAATAATTAAGTAATCCCTTAAGCAGAAATATTAAGGTTATTGAAGCTATAACTGAGTAATTCGTGAAGCTAAAATTATTCTGAATCAAAAATCGTCTTATTCGATACTTAATCTGTTTAATAGTTTAAGTGCTGGTTAGTGATAATCATCTTTAGAAAATAGAACAATTCGAAACATTAATATTTTCCTTGGTTGCTCCTTCCATTAAGTACTAAGATCGAAAATATAGTTATTTATATTAACAACATCATGAATCGAAGTTATAAGTAGAAAAATAGGTAAGATAGAATAGGAAAAAAAATCATACTTACAAAATGAAGTAATGAAAAATAAGAGCAAGCCTCACGCAAAAAATAATATATACTCGGTATTTTCTCATTTATTTTGAAAACGTTATTCTTGATTGATTTGTTAAAAATTATGTGTTATCAATTTATTGAATTAGAAGCGTGAGATAATTAGTCATTAGACAACCAGGTATTATATGATGGCACTATCCAAGTCAAGATCCAGGAATAATTAAATGAAGGTAAAATAACTTTTCTGGAAAACTTTTCGAAAGGAATTGCTTGAGAAAATTTCTAAATACAAAGATAAAATTGAAAAATACCGAGAAGAAAGAGACAGAACCAGACGACAGCAAAGCGATTGTTGAAGTGCACTTAAGTTCCCCGTTTTAAATTAAATTTGTTGATAAACAGTGAATTTAGAGTCATACGATCCCCTTTTTCAAGTCTGCAATCATCTTCAACTCCAATAAATCTTTCCGTAGCTCTGGTGGGGTTTGGAATTAATAACTACTTAATGTACATATCTGCCGCTGACAAGAAAACTGCCTTTTTAGAAGTTTTATTCATATTTCTCTGTTTAATTTGGGTAGTTTGTTACGGCTCCCTATCATTTACTTCAGCCATTATTATTAAGCTTACATAGATAATCACAATTTCATAGTCATATGAAGAAATGCCAAATAAATGTTAAATCTGTTTATTTATTCAAGTTATGCACACTTAAAAATCCATGTAATTTTTTTCTCTGTGTGCCTACTTTTCCTTAACGCACCTGAAATATATGTTGGAATAATAATCTCTGCTACCAGCTCACTCAGGTACGAGTGCGTAATATCACTGGGATTGAGGGTTCGAGTGGAAAATTCAGTTCCTCCAAGAGAGACTTTCTCCAAAATGCATCTGTATTCAAAGTCGGTCTGCGACCATTGTTACACAATAGTCTCTATCATCTGCCAACTACCGACTAATAATTTCAATATTAAATTCTTCGATGCATTGTGAGCATCTTTTCTTCTTCGTGGGCATCTAGTCAAATGTATTCATTGCATTTCTTAACAACAGTCTAATCTGCATACGTCACGTTTCATTTTACTGGAGCAAGATTTCATTTCAAACAATCCAAATAGAAAAGTTATCAAGGTTAATGAAAAGAAAATCGCGATATAGCCCAACACCACACGTTTGAAGTCCTTAGAAATTTGTTATGTGTTTTTTTCTAATACTAGAATCTTAATACATTCAAATAAAATACCTTAGTATTAATATTTTTCTCTTATTCCAAAACTGTTGTGAGCATTAGGGATTTTCTAAAACGAATTTATATTTGCCTTCATGGAGTCTGAGGAATCTGTTATAGTGTTTTGTTATATATAGATGTGTGTGTGTTATGAAAATTTAGTTCAAAGTTTTGGAGGTCTTTTAATAGATTTCTTTAATGCCGAGATTGGTTTTCAATTATAGTCTCGGGTTTAAAACCGGACTTTACCATTTTCTTTGGAATGTCAAGTTTAATTACATGTGGACACTAAACGTTAGTCCACCTTGCTTCAGCAATGTAAAAAAAATTAGCACTGTATTCAAGGACACCACCGCGCTCCAGCATATAGATGTTTAGAGAGGCGTGGATTCTCGGATATATGTGATTCTAATAATATGCATCTCGATGTATGCTATCGTATTGTCAATAAAGAATAAGTATGAGTTTTAAAAGGTTTGTTGTCTCAACTATAACTACAGAATAATTTAAATACATTTGGATGTATCTCGCAAAAATCCAAACGTATTATATATATATTAAAAAGATTTGTAAATTAGATCACTTTATATATGATCTAATTTACAAATCGAGTGAAACTATTCCGATAAAAGTACTTTTTGCTAAATAATGTGCAACTGAATAAATTAAATAATAATAATATTTAATAGTAAAAATGTGTTATTCTTGACTGGAATTCTAAATTTACTTAATGTGTTTTACAGTTAATTACAATAAAATTTTCCTCGCGTTATTTCAGCCAATTCAAGAGAAATGTTACACTCTCTTTGATCAATACATACAACTTTTAATAAAACCATTTGTGCGAATAGATGGTTTTTAAATATTAAATATTTTTATAAAATATTTAGCATTGTTTGTTTATTTTTTGCAAAATGAATTTATTAAAGAAATTTATGCATCGTCGCTGAAAAGGTTTTTAACTTCCACGTATTTTGCATTAAATTTTAATAAATTGAACTTATTAACTTTATTTTTAGTTGTTGGGAAAAAGAAACTCCTTGAAATTAAAATGAAAATAAAGAAATACATTTAAGAAATTCCTTTAATCAACAAGTATAAATTATTTTCATGTAAAAATTATAGTTTACAGAGAAAGAATGATTTTTTATGCAGCTGAAGTATTTTCTCTTCCTTAATTTAAGTCATTGAAAAAAATCTTTAAGAAAATTGTTATAATCGGACAACATGTTCAAGAATTCCTATTTAAGGAAAATAAAAGCCTCAAATATCTTCAACTGAATTAATAATTAAATTTCCATAAAATGCAAACATTATTCATATAAAAATAGTAACAATTAATCAAAGAGCAAAGAAATAAGGGATTTATCCTTCTTAGAAGCTTTACAGACACAATATCGCCAACAAATCCCTGACAATGGGGCCAAGGCTTTAAGGGAAAGATAAGATAGTCGATAATGGGGAGTCAGGAAGATGAGGGGTGAACCCAGAAAGTGCACGGAAGTTGTTTGCTCCCGTTTCCTGAGAGAGGAAATCGAGCTATGTGCTTTCCTCAACCCCAGAAAGCTTACTGACGATATTTTTTCCTTTTATTTTCTTCTTTCTGTTTCAGGAAGCGGTCCAATCTGATATCCCGTTTTCGCATTAGCCTATGTAGTCATCCGATTACGAGCCAATCTATGTGAAACTTTTTATATACAAGGGACAGTATTAATATGCAGATGCAGCGTTGTTATTCTCCAATTATTGAAGATATTTACTATTTAAAGATAGGTTTCTCTTGACCTTTCCTGTTTCACCAACTCCTGAACTGGAAAGACGAGCTTCTCAGAATATTCTTAAATATATGAATTATTCTTGTCAAATTACTTTATAATATAGTTAACATAACAAAGAAATACGATACAATGAAATTAGCTTTTTTTTTAAAAAAAATTAAATAGCAATGCTGAAATACAATGAAGTATGTAAACATACAAATCCAACCTGATTTCTTTAAAGTACGTAAGTGTAAAAAAAGAGAACTTTTATCACAGGGTAATCATCATAAATAGGGTGCAAGTTCATGATTGTGTTGGCTGTCTATTGTGTCTTCTATTCTACAAGTCTTCTATTATGTGGAATATTTCTGCTGAATTATAAGTTAAATCAAAAAATGACCTCCATTTCTCCTCATAAGGTCTAATTTCTTTTTCTTTCTTTCTTTCTTTCTTTTTTTTTTTTTTTGAAAATAAGAGAGGTTTCCAAAAAACTTACTGTAATTTTTAAAAAAATCCTTATTTTATCACAATGAACTAAACATGTTAATTCTTATAATTAATATAAAAAAAATGTGGTATATAATTCACAATTTTATGTTCATTCCTTTTTCAGGTGAAATCTTTTCTTTTTCTCTTTGAAGCTTCTCCGAACTTGCTTTCGCTTTCCAATTTCGGTTTTTCGCTTGAGCTTTCAATAGTTGTCCACAAGCATATTGACGTCACTTCTTCCTCAGGAGAATTTCTCGATAACACGGACATCCTGATGAAACTGTTCACCTTTTTTTTTTACTGTAGGTTCTTATGTTTTCAGGAAAATAGTCAATATAGGAGAGTGGGAAATGAACTACTAAGCTCATCTTGAATCCTTTAGCCTTTTGAATTATCATGAATCCTTAACATGTGTTGTGTTATGGATTTGTAGTCAGGTTTTTAGTACTCCCTAAGAACTTGTGCACAACGTTCTTGAAAGAATCTCATGCTTCTGTTTCCTGTTCTTCCGTAGTATCCTGAAGAGCGGGTCAGATAAAAGTTTTCATATGTCTGAGTCAGTAAAAATTGTCTTTTTCAACTTGATTTCGGACAGTTACGGGAACTTATAACACAGATATCTTTAACATTCCCTATCTTTTGGAAATTTAATAAACTGATTAATGAGTCCCAATTTAATATGAGGAGAGGGTAGTAAAACTTTTTTTCGTGGAATTAAGGTCGTGTTAATGACGTTTTTTTTCCCCCATTGGGGGCTAAGGCGTCTCGGTGTGGCCCAGTCAGTTTTTGTCTAATGCAGTTCTCTGACTCTACCGTCAAACAAGAATAGAAAGCAGGGATATTCTTGTCCTTAAATCACAAACGAAGATCTTCCACGCATCTTTTGCCCACCTTATGAGAAGCCCATGCTTTGTCTTAATATCCAAATTTCAATTTGAAGTAAGCAAAATAAACTTTCTTCACAAAACCACTTACGCTTCTTCGTTTACCTTTTATCATGTGTTCATCAGAAATAAAACAAAAGTTGTCCAAAGAAATAGCACAGCCTCTAGAAGCCATAATTCGGGAATGAAAACAAGTACACAGAAACGTTTGAATGCTGGATGTAAACTGATTGTGGTCTTACATGGCAATTGAAATACTGTAGCTATTCAGCTTGTTAAAACATGATCTAATTTGACAGCAGGTTTGTTTATACTTGTTCCTTATATTTTAGAGAATAAGTTGAAACTTCCTCCAACCTGCCACTGATATTTCTCACCATTCGCTATATATTAATTAAACCTGTTTGTCATCTGACTTATCCCCAACGCCAAACCTACTTTACCCCATCTCTCCTTCCACTTCTCTCTATCCACCATTCGTCATTCCCCCCCCCATTATTGTTAAGTCGATCTATAATTAATAAAATTAATGTGAGAAATCAAGTTTTTATGCAGATTTTTAAAATCAAAAATAGAATAATAGGTTTTAAGTTAAATAGAAGTTTCACTCTAAATGAAATTAAAAACTTGAGTTTTACAAAAAAAAAAATGTATAAAACCTGACGTGATGGAATTTTTTAAATATCGTTTCCTGGTTTTGTTAAGCTAAAATCTATGAGTAAGAAAATTTAAAAAAATCTTACTCAGTTTTTAGTTGCAGGCCTGTTGTCTGAATGGATTATGTTATCTATTGTAGTTCCTCTTAAATCTCATTAACCCTTTGTTGTCTGTAAAACGACTTTCTTTGCAAGAGGTATTTTCCCACAGCTAAGCAAACATACGTTGATGGTTTTTCTTTAAGCTTATCCCCACTAAGATATTTCTCAAATTCTATTCAAGTGTAATTGATATTTCTTATTAATAATGAATATATAAATTATCGAAATTTTGATGTTTTTACTGATAATTTTATAGAGCCTTAAACTGAAAAGTCAAATATTATCGTAGTGAAAAGAATAAAAGATAACGCTAAACTGTTTAGCGATTATAGCCTTTTCAATTAGGAAAAGACAAGAGCGTTTTCAGTTTTCCTGTAATTATCAAGACGAAAAGATAATGCAGTAGTTAATTATTTTAATGGGCGGAATTCTACAAAATGGACTGCGATCGAAGTGAAGGAACCCATTTTTCTTTTGTCACCAATATATGTAACATTTGATTCCGGAATTCAAAATTCTCGCTCCTCGAACGGGAAACAGATTATAACCTAAATTAATTAACACATTAAACGCTCCAGATAGAGGAAAAAAACGTACACTTTTTCTTCAGCAATCCGTTTCCTCTTTCAGGCATTCGAAAACTGAATCTCCGATACACATTCCCGTTAACTATCCCAAGCCCTTAAAGGAAATCCGGATTAAAAATCACCTTTCCTTTTCAATGCTGCTGCCCGAAATCCGATAAAACAATACCAGTTCATAAAAGGGGCGAGTGTTCGAAGACCGATAGATCTAAGCGTAATGTAGTGGAAAAAGAGCTCCTTTTATCGCTGAGCTGTAACGGGAACGCGTGGTCGTTACACTGGAGCCCGGGAGAGACAATGGAGATCGCTTTGTTCCTTCCTCTAGGAGTCGTTTAAAATAATCGACTGATTAGAAACATTCGAAGGCTCATTCAGCTGAGTTTGAAATGTTACTTTTTCCTTGTTCATCTGTTTTACCGTTCGATAGTCTTTGGATGGGAAGCGTCTCACACGCAGTTTTTGAGGGTGTAAGTTGGCTTAAGTTGTGTCTTGGAAATCTTGGTGTCGATTTTTGGTTTTCAGATATAAGCATTTATGTTGAAAAATTCAAAATGCTTATTTTAAATGAAAGAAATACGGGTTTTAAAGTGATTGTATGATTTTAATTTTCTAACTTCTTTTAAAAGAAAATAGAAATCGCGAATTCATTATAGTCAATTGTATTTTATTAGCATTAGAACACATTTAAAATACCAGAAAATTTAATTCATTAAAAGTAAACAAAAATATAACTTGGCTGTAGAATAAGGACTTGGATTTTCATGAAGATAAAAATAGCTCTAACAGCAGGTTAAAATTACTGTAAAAATGTTAAGTTAGAACAAAATAATGCCTGATTAAATATAATACTCTATTCATTAAAAAGAGAACACATTACGTAAATGAGTTCTGTGTTCTTCACATTTTCCGCTGCTGTGAAAATGTTTGTTATTCAAATAACACTGCACACGCATGATTGTTGTAATGCTTCTTAATAAAATTTTTATTAACGTGTTTAGTATTTTTACGGGGATGTGAAATTAAAAGGATTATTGATGCCCATCAATCCAGCTTGATTGTTTCAATAACTAGGAGTTTTTTTTTTTTTTAAATAAGTACCATTTTTTAATTAAGTATCAGCTCTACTGCCACCATTACAAGCAGATGCACTGAAGATCCTTATCAGTTGGTTAATTACAGACCCAGCATGGAAGTATTCTTTTATGTCTATGTTTGTTTGTGCGCATTTAAAATGCCTCGCACGATTGAAAATGCCACCGACAGTGAAAGACACGCTATGATATGTTTTCTGCATGCAAAAGCCGGGAAAGTTTCCGAAATTAATCAGCGGATTAATGAATTGTATAAAGAAAACACTATGAGTTACGGAATGGTATGAAAACGAGTTAGCTAATTTAAAAATGGGCGTACTAATGTTCAGGATTAGGAACGTAGTGGCAGACCATCTCTTATTACTGAAAAAGCAGAAAGTCGATATAAAAGTTCTAGAAAATAGATGCTTTACGATTTCTTTGTTATATACTGAGTTTTCACAAATTTCAAGAAGTGTTCATTACAAAATTGTGGCAGAACTCTTAAATTATCGGAAGTGGTGCTCACGATGTTTACCGAAAATGGTGACCATTGTGCACACAATAATCGGATAGGCAGTGCTTTGACTTTTTTAAGCAGGACAGTGATAAAGGTGTTGAGTTCTTAAGCCAAAATGTCCGTGGAAGGAAGGCATTCAATATCATCCGAAAAATTGAAGCCCAAGCAAACAATTTTAGCATGCAAAATCAAATGCAATGTGCTTTGGGATAGACAAGGGGTGTTGTTTGTGATTTTTTTTTTGCCTCGAGAAGGAACCTATAAATTCTGAGAGATATTGTGCCACCTTAACTAAATTGTGTCGCGAAATCCAAAACAAAAGGCATGGCATGCACAGTAAAGGGATTTCTTTGTTGTATGACAATGCCTGTCCACACGTAGTTCTTCGAACTCAAGATCTCATCGCATCATATGGCTGGGAGTAACTTGATCAACCTCAATATAGCCCTGATCTGGCGCCTAGTGACTGCTACTTGTTCACTTGAGAGAGCGTTTAAGCGGTCAGTGCTATGAGGAGGACGATAATATTAAAATGGTCGCGGTATTGTGGTTAGTCAATAAGGTGCCAAATTTCTAAGAAATTGGAATCCAGAAGTTGTTGGTACGATACTATAAAAGCCTTAATAGTAGAGATAATTTTATTGAATAGTAGATTAAGGCACAAGCTTTCTTATAAAAATAAAATAGCAGAAAAAAACTGCACTTTTTTTTAAATATCAAAGTGATAATTACTTAAAAAAACATGTCGATATTTTGGTGGAATAACCGATGTTGGCTTTCAGTTTTGATTACAAGGATTTATTATTTGAGAATTCCAATCAAAGCAATTCTTTTATAGCAAGACATCAAATATTGAAAATTATAACATTTTGTTCTATTAAATTTAAGGTCTGCTTGTCAGTTTTTCTCAGAAATATCACTCGTAAACATTTACTTATTAGTATATTTTATTAAAATATAATATTTTACTTGCACATAAATTGCTATTGACTATTTCTATTACGTATATTTTGTTTATTTACATATATTTTTAAGACTCATCTATAATCAGTTTGGGTAGAGTAACAACGTGAGTGGCCAGTAGATCAAACATTTGAAGATGCTTCCTGCAGTGATCGCCATGAGGAATAAAGAACTTACTGCAAATTAAAAATAATTTTTCATTAAAATAATTTTTCTCAAAAGCGCGGTATGAATTACATGCTTACGAATGGTGTACTTTTCGCTAGCTTGACTAATCAGTACACTAGCTAACTTCCATCTGTGCAGGCTATGCTTATTCTTTACTTCTTGAATGGAATCCCCGTTAATTCATCACTTAGCAATTTTTAACTTTAAACTTAAGTTACGAAACAATAAAAAGTAAAACCAATTTTCTTTCAGTATTTAAGAGAAGAATTTAAGAGGGTTTAATGTCCCAAGAACTTCAGCGTTCATCATCTGCGCCACTTATATTTTCTGAATTATTTGAAGACATCACAAGATTGTAGTGCATAAAATGAATCAGTTGAGACTGACTGAACCGAAATGCATTCTTTTTTATTATTATTATTATCTAACCCTGTCACTGTGGATGAATTAGAAATCACTTTCGTAATATTTTTGTATAATTTTGCGGATCACGCTGTTATCACGACGCATTTTATTTCAATAAAATTAATATTAATAAAATTAATTTTTTGATTTATTAAATAATATTAATTATTTTTATTTTCTAATTTCTTTTACGAACCTTATATTTTGAATCTAAATTAAGTATAGTGTTCCTGTGATTTTATAACAAAATAAAAAATTACCAGATGTTAGAGGATTATTTTTCGGTTCCCTAATCAATTAATAATAATTCTCTGTTTGTTTGTTTTTTAATCAAAAAATCAGCGTATGTTTAAAAACGAATGTTTCTGCAACGCAATCAGTCCTATTCAATGATGGATGTTTCATGGATTTTAGAATTAGCAAAGATTCTTCCCTAAAATTTTGATGAATGCCATTTCTAACGCTGAAAGTTTTTATTTCTATACTTTAGGCTTGATGCATTCTGATTGTATAGTGTAAATATGATTCCTACTGACGCACAAGGTAGACTTAAATATTTTGATTGATTCTTACATAAAAAAAATCAGTATAAGTTAATAATAAATTTAATATTTCACGTATTTCGCATTTATAGAATATAATTCCAAATCTAGATAGTTATTATTCTTTAAATATAAAATTTACAAATTTGCGACTAGTGTTTTTAATTAGTTTAAAAGTTTTTTTTATCCTAAATACATTTAAGAATGTTTCACATTTTGATATCGCACAAGATACTATTTTTTAATATTTAAATTTATAATTTATTTCATAAAGTATATGAGTGGCAACACTAAATCCTAAAAAAAGGGTATGTGTTTCCATAACAACTATTTGTGACTGAATGTTCCTTAAAGAAAATTAAAAAAAAATTTTTTCTTTGTAATCACCTAAATACTTAACAATATTATCGTTTTATGCAGTAAATACACAGTTTTTTATGAAAATAAAAAGAACCAGCTGAATTAATCCCTTTATCTATTCACGAACATAATAAAACTTTCCTTTAAGTTTAATCCGATGTAAAAGCTTCAAAAACGTCTTTTTTAAGACACGCCATGTTTTGAGTCTGGATTTACATCTTTTTTTTTTTATTATTATTTTTGGAGTTGATAAAAATATAGTTGAAATATAGTTGGAGTTGATCTTTCTATAAAAAGGAATTTTGTTAGAAAAGTTTTCTTTTTTGTTCTTAATATCCCTCCTTCACTCAAAAACGAAGAGCGTGTTTTATATTATGGAGATATTATTGAAAGCCTAACGTGTGAATATTTCTTATAATTTATATTGCTTTGCGAAAATTTCATATGATTAATCCATATACATAATATAAAACAAGTAGTACGGACTGAAACTAATTTACAATTTAACAAATCTGACTTATCTTGGGAAATATTTATTTTAAATAGGAAATATAATAAATAAAAAATGCAGTTTTATAATAATGTTATTTTATAATGAAGATATTGATACAATAAATTAAAATTGAATACAATTTTTATAGCGCCCTACAGTGTGTTACTAAATTCATATTACAGGGAAATTGCATAAATTTTTTTATCAGAAAAAAGCAAACACAGTTAAACAATAAAAAAAAAGTAAAAAATGTCAGTAAATTTTCTATTTGAAAGAATGCTGCATGATGGAGAAGAGACAATGAATAGCATGAATTATGAAAAATGTTCTTACATTTCCATACAATCTTATAATTTAGTTCTTCTATATATACAATTTTATAAATTAAAAAACAACAAAGAGTAAAAAATTAGCTACGTTCATTTAACATTATTATATAAGTTCATGTTAAGATAAGGGCTATAAACATATAAAATTACGACATACAATACTAAAATTGTATAGGTGTTTAAATAATGTTGATGTAATTAAAGATTAAAAAATCTAATAAAAAATGGAGTATTAATATTTAGTTTTAATGAATTTTTATTTATTTCCTTTCTTTTTGAAAAAAGAAACACTTTAGAAATGCAAATTAATTTTTTCTTGTGTTCATTTTGTCATTCTGTGATGCTCACAAAATACTGTACAGATGACTCTATTTTTATTATTCACAAAAACGGAGGGAAAAAATGATAAAGCTCAAAGATAACTAAAACAGATTTCTTTGAATAAAATGTTTAAATTTTTCTAGAAATTCTTTTTTTTTTGGTTGGGGAGGAAACCTGGAAACTCTTTTGATTGCTTTTCACGCTAGTATTGTATATATATATATATTTCTTTGCCACATTATATCAGTAATTTTTAAAAGTCACGATTTCACTCTTAGAAACTACTAATAAGCGAAAAATCGCCAATTGGGGAGGGAAAGCTGAAAACACATGTCATCTTTTTTTTCTCGGGGTGACGCGACCTCCGATTTGACTCTGACTTCGGCACAGCTGTGAGACTGGCAAAAACAACGAACATAGTTCCCTGATCCGCCCCATCTTTGGGAGCCCATTAAAAACGGTCCCTCCTCTCTCCAAAACACGTCACTCACGGACAACGGTCTTACACTACCATCTACGTTACCTCCACCCTCCTCCAAAAAGTTCACCTTTTTTTTTTTTCTCTACTTCATTTCTTTAAGTGGATAATGAGGTCCTCCCTAAAGTATCTTCTCGTTTGGCACATGTTCTGAATCACCGAGCATTCCAAACTAGGATGCTTATGAAAATCTTTAAATATTTTTTCCCTCTGTTTTTCATTATGTTTTATTTATTTTTAATGATGTTACTTGCTTTAGTGACTGCAAATTCATGTATCTAAATTGCTTATGTAAATATTGAATTTAACTAAATTTTCTCGTTCGTCTAGAAAAATTCTTAGATTCGGTCGAGAGGAGACCAAGATGTTACATTTTGCATTATTTTCCAAAAAGGAATATTACCAAACAGGATAATTATATATTTATACAATATAACTTGAAGAATGATGATTTATACTATTTTTGCTCTTTTTATTTATTTAAGGCTCTCGTCTACCCACCATTTTGATTTCATCAGCTTAATGTTAATCCTATGGAATTTCGACTTGAATTCTCCCATCTTTACTATTTGATCTATTTGAATAATAAAGTGCATCTGAAAGAGCAAAAAATAATGAATGATTCTGTGGAATTACACTTTCCATCCGATTCATAAAAATATATGAAAATATTCTTTAAAGACCGGAAAACTCACAAGCAAATTATTAAAATAAGAATAAAAATATTTTTAAAAATCTTAGGGAAAAAGTAATTCCACAGAAGCATTCATTATTTTTTGTTCTTTCAGATGCACTTTATTGCATTCAAATAGATCAAATAGTAAAGATGTTAGAATTAAAGTCAAAATTCCATAGGATTCCATTCATTACGTCCACGAAATCAAAATGGCGGGTAGCCTTAACTACTTAGAAAGCGCTTCATTTGTTATTATTATTTCTGTTTGTCAGAGTGGCAATGCGCAACCGAGCGAAAAAAAACTCAAATGAAGCCACGCAGTTTCTTGATACTTCAAATTTGAACTGATCATTTGATTCACTTGGCATTCCCGAATAACGAATTGATTTCTTTAGATAAAAATTTATTACAATTATAATACTTTCATTTCTACATGATTTTAAATGCTGTTTTCCCGTCCATAAGTAAATAAATTCTGTTACTAAGGAAACACATATTCTCTTTTATTCGAATAGGATGTGAGCGTTTGACTTATAAATGGATTTACAATTTGACCCTAGAACATGTGACAAAATTTGTAATTTATTTATCTTACCCTGTTAACTAAAATGTAAAACTATTGTGTTTACTCCAAATTTACACTTTCGCTTTAGCCCTCAAATCAGGAAACTGTAGAATATATGATTTAGTTGAATAATAAATAAACTGTTAAAGTTATTACATCGTTTTGTTGTAGACTGTTTCCTCATGTTCTGAAATTACCATAATTGTATGTGGCCCGCGGTAGCCTAGTGGATATGGTTGCATGGTCACGATCAACATTGTTTCCATCGAGTCTTGGATTCGAGCTCAGATGCCGTCAAGGACCCACCGTGCAGCGAGGCTTATGTACATTAAATCTGGTCGATTCTCAAGTCTCCCGATTGGCGTGGTATAGAAATTTGGAGAGGGAGATACCAACTCAGGTGTTGTCTTTGTCACTTGACCGAAGCTCAAAATTACGAGGCCCATCGCCAATAGTCCTCGTATTGCTTCTTAGAGTGACATTAATAATCAATCAATCTATAAAAAAAACCCATAACTTGAATTTAAGTTACAGTTCAGATATCACAATTTAACTGATGGATACTAAGTATCAATTTATTAAACTATTTGTTTCACTTTGAATTAACCAATTTTCAGAGTATATGAAATATATTTTACATTTTTTTTTGTCTATATTGTAAGGAAAAGCGGATTTCTAAAATTAAATATTAGAAAGAAAAATTTCATATATATATTGAGTGTTTCTTTACTTTAGTACATAGTATGATGAGGGGATGTATCAATAACATCTTCTCGTGTTTTTATATTAATATTTGGACCCTTTTTTAAATTAAAATGTTGCTTTATGTTATGTAATAATTCGCAAAGCAAACTTAAACATTCAATAAAATTACATTTATTCGAAAATTTGGCTAAAATTGCACTGATATTAAAATTTAATTTTTGTACCATACGTGACTTAAAGGTCTCACTGATATTTTTGATCAAACTCAGCAATCACCATACTTGACTCAACGGCCTTGAGTCATCCAAAACCTTCTTTTAAAGATTCCTTCAAGATAAACTGCCTTAGTTTAGCAGTTCCTCCCCACAATCAATTAACAATCCGATTCAACAGACTCAAGCCACCGTAGTTTTGGTCATCCTCTTTTCCGACAAGTGAATGCTTTGCCACAAAAATCTGTACTGTATTTTTTCATACATTCTAACTATATGAGAAGCACAGTTCTCATCCGTTTCATTTTAATACATTTAATGAAATTCGGCTCATTAAAAATTCGATAAATTTCCAAATTAAAACGTCTGCGCCAAAGACCATTTTCTTTGACACCACGGAGAATATTTCTGAGAGAAACTTAGTTGTAATTCGATAAAATGATCTTCGACGGGTTTTGTTCTTAACTCTTCGAGTCTCCAATCACAAAAAGGACAATTTTGCTTCTAGACGTATACGTTCAATGGAAAATCGAAGTGAAAGAAAATGAAGGGAAAAGAAACTAAGCATATCTGTATTTAAATATATCTTTACATTTAAAAAAATCGAAAAGGCTTAAAATAACAAATTATAAAACTCTGATAATTTAGAATACTTTATTTTCTACTTTTAAACATAATTCTTTAGAGAATTTTTATGAATATATATAACGTCTAATTTAAATTTGGTAAAATTATACGAAAAGCTCATTAGGTACGTTTGAAAAATTTAAAAAAATATTTTTAAAAACATTATTGATTTATGATATTTTGATTTTTTGTGATTTTAAAAAACTTGGTTAAAATGAAGTATAGAATAAACGTCGCACTAGGCGACTTTTTTGGTTCGATAACGATTTCCTTTGAACAATTTTTTTTGCAAATATAATTCTATAAGTTTTTTTTTTTTTGGTAATCCTTACGAAACAATAACCAAAATCGCCAACCTGCACACTATATTTCATTTTAACCTTAAAATTATTCGCGAAAAGTCGTATTGTTAGCTGTTTGCAAAAACAAAAAAATCTAATAAAATTTTGCTTTCACTGTTTTTTGATAAAAGCACAAGAAAAAATTAAAGATTTTTAAAGTAAAAATAAACATATTTTTCAATTAACTTATTTTTAGACATGTGTTTCCAAATGTATGGTACAATTTCACGCTTACTGAAGGCAAATTGCTTTAAAACATGCATAGAAATATGTTCCATATTCCATATAATCAATTAATTGAAAGTTTTCCATTTAATCCATTCCATCAATAGAACAGTTTTTAAGATATACCCAGTTTAAGTTTTAAAAAAACTATTAGAATACCAACATAGAATGAAATGAATTAAAAAATTTTAAGTGTTCAGAATCATTCACAATAGTATTTTCTTTTTACATTTAAAGACGTTCAGGTACATATATAACTGTGTGGAATTTTCACAAAATATTTATATCCATTTAAGGTTTATTTTGGTCATTGATATACTTTTTACTGTACAATTTGTATGTTATTGTAGACTTGGTTACATGTTTGAGAACATGTTTAAATAAATGTTTACATGTCATGAAGAGCTTGGCAGTCAAAATTAGCTGTCAAAACATATTTTAGTATGTATCTTCTGTTATTTTAGATATTTTTCTCAATAAGATGCATGACACAAGATAAAGTTTCTGACTACAAACCAATGATTTCTTAAAATTTTCGTAGGTATTTGAGTTTTTCCCTCCTTCATAAATAAAAAAAGCAAAAGAAACTTATTTTGTCTTAAATTCAAATATTAAAGGACATTCTAATATTTAAAACAAAGAAGATAAATAAATAGAAAATTTTAGTATTTTCTTTAAAAATAAGTATATTTTTTTCAATGATCTCATTTGTTATTCTTCTCAAATGTCTGAAAGAAAAAAGTGAAGTAGTAACAGAGTCTTGATAACAATATAAATGAAAAATTTTGAACCAAGAAAAAATTAGGCGCATAAATAAATAAATAAGATCTTCTAAGTAAAAAAAAATTTTTTTTTTTATCATGAGACCTTTTTTGATTCTCAAGAAGATAATTAAGATTAAAATTTTTATCCCTTTTGACGTACTTTCATCTGTACAAAGAACCATTGCACAATAATAAAACGCTTTAAAAGAAGAAATTTTCCTCTTTTTCAGAAATTTTCCTCTATTTATTCTTTCCAGTGATAGTATTAAATATCAAAGAAAAAAAAAACCTTTTGTTATTTTTGTTCTGTTAAGCTTGGTATTGTGTTAATTACAGTTAGCTATTCAGAAACAAATGCCACTGATTAAAATCAATATTTGAAAGAGGAATGCTTCAATTACAGAACCGGATGATTCGGAATCAAACCTAACAACTTTTTAATCAGACGAGTTAGTATCAATATTGGAAAAGGTTCTCTTAAATTAGGTTTTTTTTTCTGAAATGAAAAAAAAAAAAAAAAAAAAAAAAAAAAAAAATCCAAACAATAAGATAAGAAATACAGTAGAGAGTTTAACTTTGAGATAGGCAA
>BMAW01000990.1:1472718-1514860 GCA_019974015.1 Nephila pilipes | reverse complement strand
CAATAAGATAAGAAATACAGTAGAGAGTTTAACTTTGAGATAGGCAATTTAAAGTCCTGAAAGCAAAATTTGATGTTAATTAGAAAAACTTTTTTTCTGGTAATGTTAAAAGTACTTAAACATGGATTTACGTGACTAGATGTTACTTTATACTGTTGTTGATTGTGAACTTAAAGTTGCTACCTGTTCATAAGCCAGTAATTGAAGCATCATAAAACTGTATTTAACAATCAGAAAAAAGGAATATAATGATATATGTATTCCTTACTTATGTGTGGTAATTTTTTTCTTGTTTTGTGTTTTTACTCTATTTGTGATTTTAATGATGGTTTGTGTTCTGAAGACTTCATTTTTATAACTTAATCAAATATTTTTATATGATATTTTACGTAATTTATCTGGCATATATTGATTCAATAAAATCATTTAAATCTGTTAAAAGAAAATTTATTTTAAATATTAAGAGAAAAAATTCAATCACGTCGTGGTCACATCCAACTACTGTTCACAATTACGAGGCATACTGGGGATCTAACAGAACACTCCAAAACTCATCAAACGAAGCTCACCCGGGTATAATACTAATATACAAATATAACTCGATAGAAGATTTTTAATGGAGTGAGAACGTGTTGAGAGTGCAGAGAAAGATTATCCAATTCAATTATAGACTTTGTCAGCAGATCGTAGATCAAAATTAAAAGGTTTGTTGACAATCTAAAGAGGATCTTTCGATAGTGGATAGAAATAATGCTGTTAATAATATTAATCAATTATATTACAAATAATGAACCAAAACCCGGTTCAATAACTGGACAATTTCAAATTTTGACATCGTAAATTCAAAGATAATTCTGTAAAATGGAGCCGATGCTATTTAAGTTTATTATGGTCTCAAACTCCTCATGTTAATAAGATGTTGTTGTGTGTGTGTGTCGTGGCTTTGGATAATTCAGAGTATACCTTAGGTAGTCTCAAAGGCCTGAATGACAGTATGAATACAACATGGGTTCCTCATATTGATATGATGTTGTTGTAATCGCGTCCATGGATAATGCGAAGTATGCATTAGAGGGACTCAAAGGCCTGAGTGATATCAGCGGCCAGATCAGATGCCTTAAGGTTTAGATCAGAGAAATTCCCCTGCGAATAAGTCGATGTGCGGGGCAACGTCAAGTTTTAAAATGTTTGATAAAATGGTTGGACAGTTCTTTAAACGCTTTCTTTTCAATGGAGAATTTTGGCAATTTTTACAACTGATACAGGTTCTTCCTGAAATAGATTCACACCTGCAACGAAACTCGAATAATATCTGAGTTTGAATCATCATCATTGGTAAGACTCAAAATTTCTTTACTGGGATATATTAAACACTACCTATTAAAATCCATTAGAAAAGGTATACTTAAGTGGAAAAAAAAAATTGTAATGTTCACATTTTTACACACGAGACTATCCATTTTCAATAGATATAATTGCTACATTTAAAATAAAAAAATAGTATGTAAATGCACTTGAAAGGATTTAATAAAAATACGTTTTTCGTATTAAATTAGTTACATGAACAACATGTTTTCATGTAAACCATATTTATTAATGTGAGGACAAGGCATTTAAAATAACAATTTTATATTCAATGTTTACACACATGTTATAAATCATAACAAATATACTGTTGTGTGTGTGAGAGAGATAGTTTATATTTCGTATTATTAGTTATACATTTTCTCATGGCTTGTGATTTGTTATTAAACGACATAACACAACTCTAAAAAAAAGGATATGCTTGGTAGAGAAGCGGTCAAGTGTTTGAAGGCTGCAAAGTTCGAATACACCTAAAGTGATAGTTTAGAATACTGAGAGCAGCTGCAAATGAAATATATTTACTTACTTAAGATGTGCAAGCAGGTAAAAAAGCAATTAAAATACCACACTAACAATTAAAATCAAATGACTTGCAATCAAAAACATCAGGTAATCATGACAGACTGAAATATTTAAGTATAGAAAAATTACAAGTGTTATGCTTTTCATATAATTTTTTCTTTGAGAATTGCAAGTGGCCTCTGTAGTCTAGTTGTCATGGATGCGAACTCGTGGTCGGTGTTGGTTTCATTGAGTCGTATCCTCGAGTACTCATGCCACCTGAGATCCGCCGTGCAAAGGAGCTCATTCACGTTAAATCTGTTCGAGGTCCCAAGTCCTCCCGTTGGCATGGTGTGGAAGTTTGGAAAGGGAGGTGCCAGCTAAGGTGTCATCCTCGTACTTTTTTGACCGAGATTTAAATCTCGACGAGATTAGGACTAGGTTCGTCAACGAGAACCTAGGTTCGAATCGACGAGACTAGGTTCGTCGCAAATAGCCCTCGTGTTGCTTCCAAATGCGAAGCTAATAAACAATCAACCAGATGAGAATTACAGAATAATCCAGTATAGAACTTAAATTGGGAAAACAAAATGAAATCAAACTTAAAAGATCTCAGGTCAACAAATTATATTATTTAAAAGTCTAAAATTGAAAATCGAATCAATAAAGTTTCTCTAAGAACTCTAAATTCAATAATTGAAACATTTTTTCATTTAAGTCAAGACCTGAAATATAGTTTGTATGATAAAGATACGCTCTCTGAAACTCGAATAACCTGTGAGAACCACAACAGTGATTTCAAATAAGTAATACGTATTCTAATTTTAATCTAATAAAATAGTTAACCAAGATTGTTTGACTTAACGAACTATTATATCTTATGAGAAAGCAAAAAGTTAAATTTTAATGAATCTTTATATCCTCAAATAGTGTGATATGCATGAGTGATTGCTTATTAAAGTCGCACTTACCAGTAGGACGAGGGCTGTTCACGACTGCTCTCGTTATTTTGAATCTCGGTCAATGACGAGGACGACATCTAATCTGGCACTCTCTTTTCTAAAATGCACGCTGCGCCAATAGGAGGACTTAGAGCCTTGGATAGATTTAACGTTCACCAGCCCAACAACACGGTGGTTCTTTGGAGGCGTCGGGGCTCAAACCCAGGACTCTTAGATGAGAATAGTGCTGGCCGCAAGTGGTGTGAGGCTGATCAGGACCACCAGTCTACCTCAACCATAAGTGATGTGATAAGAAAGAGTGGAAAGTGGACACTCGGATGGTATTTCTATAGTTACACAGTTATTTCAGATTACAAGATTTGCCGGGCCGTTGTGCCCAATGGCTGAGACGGTCCCACCAAATCATAAGTTAAAGAGCTGTTAAAAGTAACGGGGTAAGAAAGAATGGTGAATGAGACATTCAGGTATCATTTCAACAGCGCCATTTTTTCAAATTAAAAAAGATTTTTCAGATTAAAGGGACCGTGGGAGACGAAGGGCTAAGCCGTGACAATCATGAGTTGATTCCATGAAAAACCATCATACAGATAAAAGCAGGTCTGTTGCACATTCTATGAAAATTGGACTAAAAACTCTAAAGTGGAAGGGAGTTTAGGTCTCAGGAGTGATACACCTGAAACCTAAACTCCAATCTCTTCAGCGACATTTGACTGTGGTTCAAAACGGCGAGGTTTGTTGGTAATAACCTTCGTATTGCTCTAGAGCAGTGGCATCCAAATTTTTCCATCTCTTGTATTCCTTAATTATGCATTTCATTTAAGAGTCATAATCACTGGAAGAATGGGTAAGATTGGTAGAAATTTAACGAAGTTTTCGAAAGCCGTATTTTATCTTCTTTGTCCTCGATTATAATTTTAATCCATAATAGGATTAATAAAACATCAATTACATTTCAAATGTTGAAAAAGGAAAAATCGAGGCTGCCGAAATCGCAAAGGTAGGCATGCATTTACTTCTCCGGCAAAAGTTTTTTGAAGAAATATACCTTTTCGTGTGAAGCCATCAAACTAGAAAACGGCCAATAAGAGACAATACAAAATCCAAGCTCCTTTCTTTATGCGCGTTCCATCACTTCCAAAATTAATTTTGCGTTCTTCAAGTGATATGCATAACGCATGCTGTGGTCTTCAAACTATGTTCCGCGGAACCTCAGTGTTCTATGAGTCAAATTCCGAGGCTCCAAGAGTAAAAAAAAAAAAAAAAAAATGAAGCTTCTATTATAAAACACACTAGTTCGCTAGCATTTATGAACCCGAAATACTTAAATGTCTATTTATTTATCTTTGAAAATTAATTAGAAGCTTTGAGTGTTGACTACCGAGGTCCGTAACACAACATCAATAGTGACTTGGATGCAAAAGTAGCTTCAGATTTTCAAGCGTTCAGCCGATGTGTATGCAAAATAGAATCATGATTGCTGCAGAGTTTGTATAGTCGCGATTACTTAAAGGCGAGTTACCGTTACGTGTTCTGTGAAAGATATTTTTTAACGTATGAGGCAACAAAACAAAAATGAAAGCAAATTAATTGTAGAATATAATCTGCAACTGCTGATAACATAATAAAACCAGACCTGGACAGTTTGTGCAAAAAGAAATGGCAGTACATTCCAGTCTCAAAATATAATTCATAAATGAGTGACACCTGGAAACCACAAGTTAATATCATTGAGTGAATTACATTAATTTTATATTAAATTTTTAAAAATAAGAAATACAGTACCTTTATTTAATTATTTTACAAAAAATACCTAAAACATATTGATTTAACTTTAAATATTATTTTAAAAACTTATTTTTTAAGGGTGGGATTCGGATTTCCAAGAAACCTTACAGCTCTAAGGGTTCTGTGAATCGAGAAAGTTTGAAGACAGCTGCTCTAGATGATGTTAATTCAAACCAATCAATAAAATTTGTCAACAATTTCCCATCCCCCTCTAACAATCAAGAATATATATGCATATATTATATATATTTAAAGGCAGCCTATTAATATATCATGAATTCATCCAACATCCTAATACATGAAACGCGAACTGACTAATAAAAATATTATTGCAGCGATTTATTTAAACCGGCAGATTTACATCTGATGGTTTATACCACTAACTCAACATGATCCACGTTATTGTGTCACAGCCAAGTCGCCGTCTGCCCTTAACGATCGTCTCAACCACTAATTCCGCAGCAGACGTTTATTGTATTTTTATGTCTTTAATAGCAGCCAATCCGCAAAGCAACGTGGCTCGAATCTTGGTGCAATCTTCCCAGATCCCTAATCATAGTCATCACCGTCTGGACCGATCTCCCCCCCTTTCCTGTGATGGACGTCATCAATAACTAGCGTAGCTAATCGCAAACGGGGATTCCGGAGATTATGGAGAAAAATGGATTTCCGTTATAGAATTGTATACGTCCTTTCGCTTGTCCGGTCATCCTCTCCCCATTATCTAGACGGGAGAGATCGAATGCTGGGAGTGGGGAGGGGGAGAGAATGTGTCCCGTGTCCTCTGGAATTCGCGTTCGGTGTTGTTCCCGTCAGATAAATTGAATATAAATATTATTGTAAAGACAGCTCATTTTTCCGCGGTTGGACGATTTAGAGTACCCCCTACCCCATTCGGCTTCTTTATTGGAAATTGATAGCGGTTTTGGGATATTTGTTAGTTTTTTGCTAGATTCGAGTCGATAATGAAGTTATATTGAAAATAAAATTAGTTTTAAGTTTTTAGAGAATTACGGTTTCTCTTGATGAAAGGGTTCTTCAAATCTGAGCTCGAGACTGGAGACGATCTCAGTTGTCAAGCCATATTCATACATTTACTGTCACTTAATGAATGGTTGCGATAAAGAATGAACGTTAATTATTTATATGTTATTTATTTCATTGGTATTTATTTTATTGTTAGAAAGGTATTCAATGAGATTGATTTTTGCAGTAGCAGTGAGGAAATGATTCTAAGTTTTATATATATATATATATATATATATATATATATATATATATATATATAAATTAAGCATTTTTAAATTGTTGAAAGAAAAGAATGGTTAAAAGAAATATTTCGTCTTAAGCAATTTAATAACACATGACATTTAACTGATATAGCAATAGTTTTATACATATAGTTAGAATTTTGTAGAAACGGTGAAAAAATATTATTAAATTTTCATGAAATAAGTATTCTCCACTTTTAACTTATAATATCTATGAAAGTGATTTTGACAACAGAATTTTTTTAGCCCATAAGTTCAAATTTATGTGGACCGCCACCAATAGTCCTCGTGTTGCTTCTAGTGGGACGTTAATAAAACCAAACCAAAACACGCAGAATTTGTATGCTTTGTTTAACTATTCATGATTTTTTTCATCAACACTATGATATAACTAAAGCTTAGTTATTATTTGGCTCTCATCGTTTTTGTGCGTTGCCAAGGCGTTCAAGCTATATATTGATTCAAGGGCATTTTTGGGGAAAATATCATAAGTTTTGCTAAAAAAAAAATTCAGCAAAGTTTCATTTTTAAAAATCAAAGTGTGGACATGCGTAGAATTTAAAAATTATCTTTCGTGTAATTTATTTAAATTGTAGTATCTCATAATGCGGTGAGCCTTATGGAAGTCCTCACACTATATATAACAGAAGGTATTGCAAAGTTTAATTATTGCGAAGAAATAAATGAGATATATGGATTAAATTTATTCCGCATATTGGTTGATCCTTATGTACTTAGTTGTAAATAACTATCAATGTTATTGATTTGGTTTCAAGAAGTCTTAGATTAAAGTAACCAGTAGTATCATTACGTTTTGATTGTGACTATAAATAACCGAGATAGAAACTTAATTTTTAATTATTATTCTTAAGATTTATCAATGTAGTACCATTCAGAATTGTACATTTCTTTCAGTGTTTCTTGACCTTTCGAAGACTGTCATCATAGAACTGAGCAGATTGAGCTCCATCTTCTTCATATTGCAACTTACTTCTATCTACGGCTTCCTGAAACCAAACAAATCAACATCAACAGCAGTAGTTTACAACATTATGTATATATTGATCAATTAATATTCAGGATAAATTTTATCTAGATATCTCGGTTATTTCTTTGTAATAATTAAAATTTTACAGTATCTCTCCGGACAGTTTGCACATACCTACTCAAGACTTTTTCTTGTATTATTTAGTTAAAAGGGCATTGTTGGGATAAAGCTCATATGAATTTTTAACTGAGTGCTTTTCTATTATTTAAGACTGTTGAAATCAAGGACAAAACATTTTTAGAAAAATGTGAGACCAATGCAATGCTTAAGTACATTTAGGTTGATATACAGATTTAAACAATAAATTAAAGAACAATTAAAAGAATATCGTATTATGATAATGTAGATGTGGAACGATGGACTTCGGTGCTTTTTTTTTATTATTTCAGGCATATAGGGTTTTAATCTGAATTTCCTACGGAAATAGTGAAGCAATACTTTTGTTTTTATAGATAAAAATTTCCTTTATTATTTTATATACTTCATATTATTCACTCATTTAATATATGATTTGAAAAAGTTCTGATTATAAGAATCAATTGATGACAATTGATCATTCCGGTGAGTTAAAAATATTGCTTTAAAAGATGAGTTAAACAATAGAACATCATTATCATTTTTATTCTCATAATTTAATATTTAATCGTCAGCTGCATTTCATTTGTAAGAAAAATATTTTATTTTTCAGTTTTTGAGTATATTAATATTTAACTAACTCAGAGTAGTAGAAAAGAGGACGAACCACGAAAGTAGAGGTAGAGTCCTCGTGACAATAAATAACTCAGATGCCAAATTCATTGGGTAATAATATCACTAAGAAGGAATTTCCTGACAATCATACCTTAATTTGCTTATAATATTGATTACATTACTACTCACATTCGGAGAATTCCCAAAATAATGACAAATTCAAAAGCCGGGAATACCCGAAGCAAGAAAAAGGTGATCTCGAATTATTTCCTGTAAGCCTGCGTTTCTGCTTTGAGATTATTCTGATATAATATCCTATTGTAAACGGCAAAAGAAAAATCACGCAAACGTATAATATAAGTTTCATACATAGTTGAATTTAGTTTTTACTTTTTTATGAATATACGTGATTTGTAAATATTCTGATTATGGAAGCTTTAACTAAATTAGCTGTTTTATAAACAGAAAAAATTACATATATGATACATGGGGAAAAATTGTACAATATTGCAATATAATAAAAAAATTTCATTTTTTTTACTTCTCAGAAAAATGTTTAAAATTTTATGTAAGAAAAGAAGATTTGTTTAATCGTAACCTATAGCGTTTATTTATTTTTGTTCTCTTCCGTCTCCTTATATTACAAACTTAAAGCACATAATCCGAGCACATGTATCCAATCTATTAAAACAAGCACAGTATTCTTCAAAGCACCTATTAATTTGTGCTATTTAAGGTCAATATTTTCAAGCAATTCACAATCTCTCAATGCGTTTACTAAAAAGTTTTACTTCTGTATGAAATATCAAGCTTACCTAAATATTCGGGTTCGGGGGGAAGTAGCTACGGCAAGGTATCATCAACTTTAACGAGGCAAAGTTAGATCTTTAATCTTGCAAGATAAAATTACTAATATTGTTCACACACGCATAAGTATATTCCATTCCTATTTCAACTCTTGTTATTTTCTACTAACTTCAGCATATCCTATATATCTTATTCAGCACATCATATATACTTCATTGCGCTTCTTTAGTCAAACTAATTAGAATAATCACGTTTCATTTGATTGGGTCGAGGTTTTATTTTTAGTTACGGGATTTATAAAAAGTCCCCAATAATTAATAGAAGATGGTGATTAATAGAAGAACACGAATATCCAAACGTTACAGAGAGAAAAACTTCCTGAATGAAATAATGTTGTCTATTAGCTAAGAATTCCGAAATGTTAAAAAAATTATCGGAAAATTATGACTATTGGAAAAAGTTATTAAATTAAATTTCTTCATATTAAATAACCATTAAAACAATTTTCAAATCCAGTTTGACAGTTGTTTAAACTCTTTACATTTTTTTTGTTTTGTTGTTGCTAAATTTGTTCGTCATCTTTCATTTCATTGTCATCGAAAATAATCAATGGATTAAAAACAATTAATGACAAATTTATAACTCAATGCGTGTGATTTAACATTAAGCATTTATGAATATATGAATAAGAAAAATATTTTTAAACGATAACAAACAGCAATCATTTCATCACGTATCCACTTTTCTAGGACAAACAAATAATAATTTTGTTATTAATTTTTTAGCATTATTATTAAAACTCACTTTAAGTACATGATTAATTTAAAGGATCTACCTTAATGATAAAATTTGGAGAAAATCATACAAAATATAAAGGTTTTTTTCCAAGATTAGCAACTTTATTTTTTGCTATAGAAGCCTTCATCGACAAAGTGTGTGGTGTGTTTCACCTTTATACTTCTGCAATAATACTGTATAAAATATTTAGCAACAATTTGAAGAGGCCATTAGCTGCTTAGAAAGTTATTTCTATTTACAATATCGCTCTTGTAATACAATTTGAGTTTTATCAGAAAGTTTTCTTCATATCTTGTGTTATTTAATTTTTAAAGAATTGTTTGATAATTAACACTTAACAATCGACATAATTGAAAGAATATGTGTTTTAAAAATAATGATATGTTTTATAAGAGGAAACAATAGGAAAACCACTCGCACACACACATGTGTGAAATCCTCATTATTTACTTAAAATGATTTTTCCTGGTTGTTTGTTATTAACAACAAATGTTATACATACCAAGTAATCTAAGCAAATATTTCTTTATTTAAAGAATCATTAAATGATACTGTTTCTTAAAACAAAATGCAGCCGAACTTTATCTTTTTTATCGAAAGACTATTCTTAAAATTTTTGTTCCTTTTGATGTATACTTTAGTAACAAGAAAGGTTTATTTTTCATATTATGTCTCTCTATATTTCTTTCATTTTTATAGTTAAGCGGATAACCGATGCAATACTGAGAACTATTTCCTTTTTAAATATTAATGAGGAACTTGGTTTTTCAAAACATTACCTGGGATTTTAACAAGTATTCCAAAAGCTTTAATTCAGTTTTGTTGTATTTTTATACGTTATTTCTTTCAAAATTTGAAGGAAAATTATTTTGTCTTTGAAATGATTAATATGTTCGAACATTACAAAAAATCAAATTTTCACCAACGTAAATTTTTTAACTTAAAAAATATTACATTGGCCACACACCTCACATTTGAAAAACAATTAAAATTTTGTTTAAAAATTTGTGTTGATACAGGTATTGTAATCTTTATGCATGCTAAATGATTTAAAAGTAAAAAATATTTTTATTTTCCTATTTTGATAGAAACAATATGTAGAACTTCAACAAAAAAAATGCAAATGAATGTTGAAATGGTTGTCACGTATTTGTGAAATACACTCTCATTTTTATTTAATTTGTTTTGTCTGAATGGTTTTATTTTGTTCTATTGTTTTTCTTTCTTGAGAGAATTAAAGAAAGAAAATCAGTAGAACACAATTATGAAAATGCTTATGCATGTATCCAAAGCCTGCAATGAGCTGCATTTTCTATCTTAACACTAAACGGCGTTTTTAAAAACAGTCAAGAAGTTTTTTAGAACGTCTAAGTTCTTTTTTAGTAACAATGCTTTCTAATGCAGAACTTTGCTAACTATGTATAACTATCCCTCCAATTTACCTTTAAATACACTCATTGTCAAAAAAAAGTTGCACATTAAAGGAATAGTCAGACTGAAATGATATTCAAAATTAAGTGAGTACTCACCAACATAAGGAAATAACTGAAAACCGAACATAAAACTTATTGGTCGAAATGCAAAATCTTTACAACTCATCACCTCAAATGCATTCTGCCAAACATCGTGGCAAGGAGTTGTGAAAGCTCTTAACGGTATCTTGACTTAACTCGTTGCGTGGAGATTGAACTTTTTTACAAGTAATATCAAGCAAATTTTGTGGTAGTGGTGGAATCTTGTGGATGGAACGGCCTACAGCATCTCATAATTTTTTTATGATCAATAGGTCCAGCGATGTGCTGGAAGATCGTGTTTATAGCTATGAGGCATGTCTTTTGAGATGGCTTCAATATTAATACGAACGTTGTCTTGTTGAAATAGAGGACTGGGATAAGCATTCACAAAAGGAATGACCACCAGTCGAACGACCTCACTAATGTACATTTGGTCCGTCAAAGTGACTCGGATGAAGACGAACAGTGATCGGGCATTTAATGAAATCGAACCCATACCATTACATACTGCTGTCTGGATGTATGACGAGTAATAACAAATCGTTCATATTGGCGCTGACCATGCGGTCTACATACAGGGACGTGGTAATCATCATCCACAAGACAAAAGATAGACTCATCACTATATATGACCCAATGGCATTCCGCATGGCTCTGTGCAGCTCTCTCTTGCCATATTTGCAGTCTCTGGCGACGTTGCTGAGGCGTCATGGCAGTAATGGTTTCCGTATAAGCAGTTCCGAAGCATAGAATCGTTTGCTTATAGTACTGGCATAACAAGATGACCCAGAGACAACATCACTGTTCGCATAATGTCCGGAATTCTGGCAGTTGGTGTGCTTCACGCTTGCCGAACAATTATTCTACTTTCCCTACTTATAATCCGTGCAGCTCTCCCTGAGCCTACTTTTATTTGAGCAATCACTTCCACGTGTCCAGTTCAGCCGAAATAGTGAACCTGTAAGATTTGCGCGAGCGATATGACGAGCAATCCGACGGAGTGACCATCTACTTTCACGCAGTCCTAAGATGCGATCTTTCTCAAAGGTGTCCATCTGTACAAATGATTGTCATTTTCTTCTCAAAGTATTCCAAATTTAAAAGTGATAAATTAAACATAAATATATACTACACTGCTGGACATTAAAATTGCAACACAATTAAGAAAAGCAAATACAAATAGATATTTATTGTACGCAAACAGTATGTTACGAAGACAAAATGATTAAATTTGCAAGTTGTTTGAGGGTTTATAGGGATGCAAAATTAGTAGAAAAAGCTGCTACTCCTGGCAGCTTAAACAAATCTTATCCTGTTATGCATGGAGTGAAACTGGGCTTGGTTGACAGAAAGGGACAACTCATTCCATGGTGCATCCAGTTTATGCGCTACTTCATCAACTGTATTAGCTGGAGAGGGGGGGGCGAACCAATCTCTCAGCAATCCATGACCAGATGTTTTCAATGGGTTACAAATATGAAGATCATGCAGGCCAAGCCAACAGTTGAATCAGTGCGTATCGAGGAAGGTCAGAACACGACATTCAACATGTAGTCTTGCATTATCGTGTTGGAAGATGGCATTTGGCAGCCCTCTTATTTTGGGCATAACCACCGGATATAAGATGTGAGAAATGTATCGATCAGCGTTCAAATACCATCTATCCGAATTGGAGATGTACGTGTAGTGTACCCAATGACTGCTCCAACCAACACACCATGTGAGGATCCCTATGCCGATATTGAATGCAAGTAGGTGACGAGCGGTCTCCTCGAAACCTCCAGACACGTATACGGCCATCAGAACACTGCACACAAAACCAGAACTCGTCTGAAAAGGCGGTATTAGGCCACTCATGTATCCAGCTTTGTCGTTCTGCGCACTAGGATTGCCGTCTCTCTGCTGCATTGTTCCGAAGTAATGGTCACCGTGCTGACAGTCCACGCTACTGCAAACGTCATCACATCATATGAGCGGATACTGGGCATGCTGCAAACAGGTCCATTTTCTAACAGTTGAAATGTGGTTGTACAGGGCTGACCTCTCAATGTGTTTGTCCTCTCGGTCCTCGGTCATTAGTCATGGGAGGGCGTGGAGATCCTGCATGCCGCTCAATGTGACACTTAGCAACCCAGTGATTCCATATTCGCATGATAGTGGTTGGATTTCGACCAGTGCGACTGACAACTTCACGGAACGATAATCCCCACTTTCGATAGGCAACAATCCTGTCTCTATCGCATCCTGACGCTTGCTGGTAAGCATTTCTTATTTCAAGGCATACCACGATATTCTGAGCAAATTCCGATCTAATAAAGTGCTTTTCGAATGAGAAATCCACGTAATAAAACTTTTCTTTTATACAATGCTTCAGACGTTGTTTCTCTCTCATGCATCGTCTAAATGCACTGAAATATTAATCATTTGCCCTTTCTAAATTTTCGTTTCATGTGATTTTGACTATTTCTACTCGATATGAAGAGTAACGCATTTTATGCAAATGAAGTTGAAACTACATAGAATGACAAATTTGCACCAGATGTCTTGTTTTTTGAACAAAATCTTTTAAAACTTTTTTTTCCTCCTTAAAACTATAATGAAAATACTATTTCCTGGCAGCTATTATTAAAGATAAATTATTTTCTCACATGAAGCTTGAATATATTAAGATACTATTTCTCTTCTAATTATAAAAATAGTCGAGAAAAGTCGAAACTTTGTGTTGCACAAAGTGGATCTCTCTCTCTACCAATTATTTTAGTAATATAGAGAAAAAAAAAGCCTGATGAAAAACAGCTAAAATTTTTCCATTAATATGATATTTTTTGTCCAATATTGGTGCCTGTTTAATATTTCATATCGAAGAATTTTCCGTTCCTTCACTGCCATGAAAATCGAGATTTATTTTTAAAAGGAAGAAAACAGCTTAAGGCCCTAATTTATCAAATTAACGATTATTTCAATATACAAACAATCGATATCAAGTAATCTAAAAGGCATTAGTGAAATATCTACATTAATTAAAGAGATTTCTAGATTTAAAGTGCACATTTTAAAATAAACAAATATTCAAACCTAGTATCTCAGTAAGTAAACATCGATTACTTATTATCAATACATACGAATATCTCTTACGAATTTATCATGCAATCATTCATAGAAATGTTGAGAGGAAGTCAAATGACAAATGTTTTTTCCTTAATGACTGGGCACTCATTTTGCATTTACTTTTTAAGTATCAAAGCTTTTGGATGAAATAAATAATTTCCTTCGCTTAAAGGATTTTGTTGTAGTTTATTACTCTCATAAAGATTATTGGATTTAGAATTAATAATTTCTGTGCATAGATAATTATTCAATCTCGTTATTCTGTAGGTTATAAAAGCAATATTTACCGAATATAAAACTGATTTGAAAATGTAAATCTTAAAATATATGTAAAAAAAAAAAAGATTTAAATCAACGTGTAAATATGAGACATTCGAAGTCATTGCTACAATGAGAACATCAGTTTTGAACAAAATCTATTTATTTCTTGATGAGAGAGAGGCCATTTTACATACAGTTTCAGAAGACCATTAGCGTAGTTTTGGCCGCCGCGGCCGAAGCGAGGAGAAAAAATGTGGAAATGCAGAACGCCAAAGGCACAGCTTCGCCGCCCTTGGCTGCAGCAGAAGAGAGAATATTACCAGAAGAGAGAATCTTACCTTGCCTTTGAATTTACATGGAGGGATTTCTCCAGATCACGTGGTATTCATATGATATGAGATGAAGGGATTCTGAGGAACTTTGATGGCGTGAATAAGTCTGGTATGGATGATTCCCTACAGGTCTGCAAACGTGAGAAATGTTGTTTCACCAGATTTTATTAGCGCGTAATCGCATAAATTAATAGATAACTTGGATTTCTACCAGGAAATAAGGATGAACTCTTTACTAATGGTTTATAGAATGGGAAAAATTAGGAAGTTAATATATATATATATATATATATATATATATATATACATATACAATATATATATGTATATATATGTATGTGTGTGTGCGTGCGTGTGTTTGTCTTATATGTTTTTATGAATAAAAAATCAACTTCGGTGTATTTGTAGACGCAAAATTCGAAAAACAGTCGATGGACTGATTTTAAATTTTTATTTTTGCATTTATTTCTAAATGTTTTTATATACTTATTATCCCGAAGTTTCCACAGGAACTGAAAATTCCGAAGTTTTGAGAGACCCTTGGAGACTCGCATTTCTTGGACGTGATAACGATTTCAATTTGGCGAATCAGTGTTTTTTGCATCTGATAGCTTTTTTTTTAGAAACTTGTACATAGTTATGTTTTTTTTTTTTTTATTGATATGGGTTAAAAGCAGCAAAAGATTTTCGGAAGAAAAAAAAAAAAAAAAAAAAAAAGAAATTAATAAATGCGTTATATAGTTTTTTGGGAGGTGGAGGAGGGCTTTTAAATAATTTTCCTCTCAAATGAACGACTTTGAGGGATTTTTGTTGAATGCCTTTGAGGGATTCTTTTATTGTTCATTTGAGTATGTCTGAAAAGTGTGAGTTTGGTTGTTTTTTTTTAGATATGGAGACAGTAAATGACATGCATGTGTCTTACACTGCATGTCATATACTGTCTCCATATCTATATGTGCACGGGTAGAGATTTATTTTTAAAAAAGATCAAATGTTCAGTTTGCAAAATAAATTACTTTATCATTCTTCACGGAACTATTCTTTTTTTTTTACATTTTTTTGTTGCATAATAATACTATATGTTTAAATTTCTTTAATATAAATTTTTAAAATAAATTTTAATTACTTATTTTATTCTTTATATTCAGTATTATGTACATATTTAAATGGTTAAAAAGTATTATAATTATAATCGTTATAAATACTTGATATTATTATATCAATAAACTTTTTTAATTAGTTATAATTATTTAACATTATTTATTATAATTTATACTTATTTATGTATAATATATTATTATATTTACTTATTATATAATTATTATATATTTATATTATATAATTATTATATAATTATATTATATAATTATTATATAATTAATATTTATTTATAATATTATATATTAAATTTATTATTAAAAAAACTTATATATTCTAATAATATTTATAGGTAATTATGATGCTTTATTATACATAACAATTTTTGCAAGTGGGTGGCTTGAATTTAGAAAACGAATGCTTCTCACATGGGTTTATATGTCACATGCTCCAGAGTTGATAAACCATCAGATCTTTATATTTATGCAGGAAACGGACAAACAAAAAATGTAATCCACTCACTAGCTTTGCATTAAAAAAAACTTTCAATGGAAAGTGTTTTTTCTTACTTTCCTTTCATTTCACAGCAACGCAAAGTAGGGTATTAAATTGAATGATGTATTCTTTCAGTTAATCCCATGTTCTCTAGAATACTTCTATTTACTTCCATAATAATTAATCTCAGACTAAGCCACAGTGAAGCGTAAACGTTTAACACACACACACACACACACACATACACACACACACACACACACACACATATATATATATATTTCAATATTTAACATGCATAAAAACAAAATTAAAAATAATAAATATTAAAACTATTAAATTGAAAATATTACAATACTAATTTAAACATGTAGTAAAATAGAATAATAAGGGTATTAAACATTAAAGGTAAATATAGATTATCTATAATTTAAAGCATACAAACCATTAAAGGGATTAAACTAAAAATATTAAAAAATAGGTTATTTAGATGCTAAAATTTGTAAGTAATAGGATTAGTATTAATATATTTTTCATGAGAGAATCTATTTTTTCCTATTAGAATGCATTTTTGCTAGCAATGTAGGGTTAAATGTTTTAGAAATATATTATTTAATTATATTCTGCGAAATATTAAATTAGTTATTATGCCTTTAAATTTTCAAAATAATTTAAATTAGTTCCTTTTTTCTTGTGTTTAAAATAAAACTAATTCAAATTATAAAATAGATAGATTATTAAGAGTACTCGTATAAAACACCATCATTTGCTTCTTTTTTTGTATTTAGTTTTGTTTCCTTAATTTTTTTTTATTAAATATTTTTACAATCTTTGTTAAAATCTATTTCTAACTTTATTCTAAATATATTTTAAATTGCTATTCTGATTCACAGAAGGCAATGCCATCCTTATGTTTAGTGATTTGATTCTTTGGCGGCAAGTGTTATTCTTGGACTAAAATGTCGGTATTAATGTCATATAAAGATAAGTGAGTTATATATTCTATTTTATTTCTTAACTTTAATTATATTTTTATTTTTGTATTAGGGTTAGTTATTTCTTATATTGTAGTTTTCATTGGATTTAGATTTAAATTAAAAGTTTTCTGATACTTTTACTTTCATTTCCTCTTTTTTTTCTTTGCTTGATGTATCATATTATGCATTCCCCTTTCGTTTTATAGATCTATTACTGATAAGTTGTAGTAAGTAAGTATGGCTACTCGATTTACTATTGTGCCTCTAAGACTAACTTCAGAAACTCGAGCGAGGAGTCCAGCTGAGCAAAGTTTGCATTATAACAGGTCTTCGAAACAGCTGTCCCAACGACATTGTTCTCTTTGATGCTGATTTGCGGCAGCTAAGTGATAGAAGAAATTCATATCTTGTGAAGTATTACTACAAACTTCTTAGTAACAATTCCTGTAATAGAACTTTGGCATTCCTCAAGTGTTTGAGTAAAACCAAAGACTGGAGAAAAATAGCCCTTATAGCCAGGTGATTAGTGAAAATCTGATCTTCAACTCTGTTGAGCCACATCACTTTCATTCTAGCATTAACCCTTCTGTGAAGCTCCCTGAAGTATTTTTCCATTCAACTCTCTCTGCTCAGGTTCACAAGACCTCTGATTTTCCTGAGTATCCAAGGCAACTTGCTTTTCAATTGATCAATAGTAATAGTTCCAGATGATGCTATTCTTGTTTATACGAAAATGCAGCAGAAATGAAATGTTTTAATCCGGTAGGGGTATCTACATTAGAGCTCAAGACAATTCCTGTCAATTGAATTTGAGGAATCCCGATGGATACTCTGTATTTCGCAGCGAACTTATTGCTATTGATTCAGCCCTCGACAAGATCCTCTCATTTCCCAAATCGGGTAGCATATGGATTCTAACGGACAATCATAGTGTCATCATTCACCTTTTTAATTGGCACAGAGTGTTAGATAATATAGGAGTGGCTATTTTGGAAAAGTTGAAATATCTTTCATTGTCCCACGAGATACATTTGCAATGGATTCCTTCGCACGTCAACATTGCTGGTAACGAGTCCACTGACACTTTGCCAAAACAAGGTATAGTTCAGCATCCAAATCCTCTGGCCCCTCTGACTTAGGAAGAGCTTCAATTCACTTACAATAGTAATAAGGAATCAAATGTCTCTCCTGCTCATCACTGATATGAGGATAAAGGCCCCAGTGGTTCTCTCTCTTTTTGCAGTAGCAGAAAAGAGCAAACTGCTATTACCTGTTTCCGCAGTGGACACTTTAAAACCTTGTCTTACCATAATAGTAATAATAGTTTTTCCGATCCACACTTTGTGCTTTGGCTGTCAGGCGTCTTCGGAACATATTTTTGAGTGCCTGTATCTCACAAAACAGGACCTTTATGAGAACCCACTATTGGTAATTGACTTTCTGAGAGTGAACGACATCATGGACTTGATCTAGATTGGCTAGACACGGAGATGAGCAACTACAACACTACTGATAACAAATATTTGATCATTAAAACATGTTTAAGCAGAATACCTCTATTCTAATCTAAATGCAGTATAATATAGTTTTATGTCTATTTTGTTCATTTCTGAAAGATTTTCTTTTTTTTAGCATTCTCTTGTTGTTGTACTATATAGTTTCTTTTCTTTTCTAATTTTTTTGTCCCTTTGTTATTATTTTTTAAAAAAATTTATTTTTTAAAATATAATAATTAATAGTTTTTCTGATTTTTTTCAGTACTTAAATTTTTTTTTGTTTAATTGCTTAATATTAAGTTTATTTTGCTCATCTCTGTATTGCATAATGTATTATACACTGTTGTTCAAAATTAAGAGAATTTTTCAATTTGGTCGATTATCTCTAGAATTACTAGACGATCGAGAAAATCGGTTTGTTCATAGGGTTGATGCAATACAAAAATATAACTACTCAACAGTTATAATACACACTCATGATCGTGCATAACACTCATTGTAGTAGCAAGATATGAAACAGTAGTTGCAGAATAGAACAAAAAAAAAAAAAAATAGGTTAATGGGAGTATGTTCCCCTCTTACAGATATACAGGATTCGAAACCTTAGTTTTATGCTTGAAATAAGAGAGTTTATGAGTTCCTGTGGCAAATGGTCCCACTCGTTCAGCAACGCTGTTTTCAGGTCTTGAATGGTTCTCGGAGGAGGGTTGTGAATTACAAATGCCCTCCCTAGAGCGTCCCAGTCATGCTCTATAGGACTGATGTCTGAAGGTCTGGTTGGCCAATCCATCTGGCGAATATCCTCACTTTCCAGAAATTCGTCGACCAGATGAACTCCATATGGCCTCGTGTTGTCATCCATTAAAAGGAAATCAGGTCCAACTGCACCCTTGAAAAGGCGAACATGGGGTTCCAAGACCTCATCCTTATAACTCTTAGCAGTCACAGTGCCTCCTTCTTTCAAAGACATGAAGATGTGTGTGATAATCCAACATGATGTCTGCCCAGACCATTAAGCCTCCGCTGCAGTAATGGTCGATTTCTCGAGCATAGGAGAACAGTTGGTGGGTCTCTTTTTCTCTCCGTTTGAAAGTACAGGGAGAGTCACTGGTTAGGCTGAACCAGGACTCATCAACGAAGAGAACGATCTCCCATTGATCCATGCTCGAATCTCTATGTTCTCTGCACCATTTTAAGTGGACTCTTCTGCTCTCAGAACTGAGAGGGACGTAACCATGTTTTCTTGCAAACAACTTTTTCTCATGAAATCTTCTGGGAACAGTGAACCTTGAAACTCAGGTTTCTGTGGCTGCATACAACTCACGAGAGACCTGAGAAGCTGTAGCATCAATGTCCCACCTCGCTATAATGGACAAATGGGGATCTTCTCTGGCCGTCGTGGCTCTTGGACAATCTTGCCCAGGCTCTATCACGATGGATCCGGTACCCTGAAACTGTTTCCATAAGTTGGACACGACGCTGGGCGATAAATCGAATTCTCTGCAAATCTGGATTTGAGACTGCCCTGCTTCTAGCCTACCAACAATTCGCCACCTCATTCCGTCATTTAAACACTAGTGGTTACTCAGATTACTGTTTGAAATTTAATTTAAGCGATTACTGCAAAAAAACACCAAGCAATTCGGCGAAATGTGTTAACGAACGAAACGCGAATTTTGACACTCGTGCTTATAAATCCTGCTTTTCGACTAGTTCTCTCCCCCCCACACACGTATACGCTTGCGTATTCGACGTACAAGATCTGCATCTTTGTTTTGAAGCAGTATTTTTCCATTTCTTTCCATTCTTTTCAAGAAATTCGACAAAATATGTAAATTCTCTTAATTTTGAGCACCAGTGTATGTATTTGCAAGCACACACACACACACACATAATATATATATATGTTATATGTTATTTTCAGTGTCTATCTATTTATATAAGCTTCCGCAAATGATCGTGGGTTCTCTAGAAGAAATTGTATATACCTAAAAGGGGCAGCATAAAATCCTATTAAATAAAGTAACTAAAAATAACAGCGATCTCACAGTATATTTTTAAGAATATCAGAAAAATCCTTAAATTACAAAAAAAAAAAATATTTTAGCCTTCCAAGAAAATCTAAAAAATAAAAATGTAAAGTAAATATATTTTTTAAAAAAATATCTCTTAAATAGCGGAGTAAGGTTATTAACAATGACTTAATTAACATAATTTTTAAATTGGGTATTATTAAGATGGTCAATGCCGATAAGATAAATGGTCAAGACCCTTCCCTCAACGTCCTTTTACCATCGCCGACAGGCCAATTATTCTCTAAAAAATCGGAAACTGTGATTTTTATCATTTACAAATACCCCATCTTAAATGTAATTCTAATGTCTCTTTTCATTTTCTGGCTACTTAATATCTAGGAAGAAATCTAGGCGTAAAACTAACAGTCAGTTCAAGATGCAGTTTTTATACAGCAATCTCAAATAATATCCCCCCTTCCCTTTATTTCTTTGGATTCCTTTGTTAAAATTGGTAATTCAAGAATGTTCATGGATATTTTATTGCTTTAAAACTGACATCCAGTTTCATTAAAAAAAAAAAAAAAAAAAAAATTAAAAATCCGCTAGATAATGCACTGTACATTCAACAGGTTACTTTACACGTTTTGCCATATGTAATAGACTGACAGCTGTTATTTTTACCAGCGTCTTGTTAGAAAGAGATATTTGCCATCAAAGTTTAACGACTTGTCTCGCTGCAGAAGGCCTCATACTAAAGTCTATTTCCTTCAAGAAGACAAGCAAAGTAAACACGCAGGCATTCAACCCCTAAAAATACTCGCTCAAAGCATTAAAAGTTAGGACCAATGTAAACGTTGAACTGCTTTTCTCTCAAGCATGTATACATAAACCTGAAAAGTCCGGACATTATTTACTCTCCTTTATGGTTGCGCGGGCCAGAGGGGTGGGATGGGGGTGGGGATTGGAGCGTAAGCTAGCGTGCACTCTTAGTGTGCAATAAAATAAGCCAAAATGATAATTTCGGTCCAGGGAAGCAGCAATAACAATTTCCTCTAATAAAGGGAGTAAATAATCAGTGCAGAGCAAACATAACATCCATTCACTTTGCCGAGAGAGGAATATTTTCGTATCTTCATGTACATAGCAAAATCGGCTGTATTAATATCATAAATAGAAGATTATCGTTCAGGATAGCATTGTTCGTTTTCTAATAAAGATTCCTTTTTCATGAATTATTTAGGGATAAAGTGATTTTCTTAACCATTGCATGATTCTGGAATAATCCAATTAAATTATGATGGCTCATATTGCATACCTTTGTTGAAAATAACGTGTTTGAATCAGATAATCTGATTATACTTTTCGATAAATCAAAAATAATATAACGGCACAAGAAACGGAACAAGTTATATATTATTCAGGAAATCGTACGAAAAGGTACTAATAAGGCTTTTCATTTCTATGATATAACCTTTATTTAACTCTGAGGCAATATTTGTTTTGGAAAATTGAACATTTATTTTAATATAATAAAAAACAACTGTGATATTCAGGAAATATTTTAAAATATTTTAACAATTTTAGATAAAAAAAAAAGTACAGTGAAAGGGGATTGTTTTGAAGGGAAACCGAATTTCAAATACATCAAATAAACTTAGAAAAGGATGGTGGGGGGAGTAAATTGATCCCCCTCTCTCTTGCACTCCAAGAATTATTTTTTATATTCCCTTTATTAATAAATCTGAGTTATTGTTATTTTTTCTATTGCTTCCATCCGGCCTTTCAACGCAATAGTTTGCTACAAATAACAGACTTTGTATCAAACAGCCTCTCAAAGTCACAAACAGAAGTAGAGGAATAAATCATTCTTAAGTGCTCATTCCAACACCAAAAAGATTGATTCTCGCTCTGTTTAAGCATCCAAGAATAGACCATCCTAGTTCTATAACCTTTCATTAAAGCAAAGGGAAGGTGGCAATCTGAGAACGGAAAAGGGACAATCTGACAAATAGAATGACACTCCGATATGCTGAAGGGCATAACTGCTTCTATTATTATTTTTTATTCCAAATCCAATTAATGCACATAAGGGTTAAGAACCAAAATAAAAAAAAGTACCCCAACTCCCGCTGAATAGTGTGCTCGAAACCAACCACACCCACCGCAGTTATGAATGAGAGAGGGTTATCCAGCGTGAAAACGAAACGATAAAGATGCCAGATCTTCTCTTCGAAGATGAATGAAGGCGAGAAAAGGAGGAGGGTGGGAAAAAAGAATAATAAAAAAGAGCCCCCTCCCACGCGACGAAAGGGTAATTAAAAGGATAGAATATAACGCTGTCCACGATTTTATCCGATAGCGATCCTCCCTCTTCTTTTCATTACGTCAAGATGGAAGCTCGATGGTAGGGTTTGCCGAAATCATTGACTTATCGCTTTTCTTGGCTTTTTTAATGAAATTTATGGATATTGGAAATGACAAGAAAGCATTCACCGAGAAGAAACAAGGATGAATGCAGGGGCGGAAACAAAAATTGGATTTGCCAGAGTAGATTTAGAAGCTCTCCTTCTTAAGACAGGTACACACCGTTTAGAATGATTTAGGCATGAATAAATGCAATGCATAGTCTTTTTTCTTTTTTTTAAGGAAACTTGGAATGTACCTTTGTTCTTCGTTGGCCAAACATCATTTATTGGGACTTAAGCTACTAGTTGACTTCCAAGCATGGTATATGTATAACCTTCTTTCCTTTTATCATTCTTGAGAAAATCTAGCATTAATACTTGTACAGTAATCGGAAAGGAGACAATATCAATCTTTTCCTGTATTAATTCGATTTATTTAATGAAAAAGTAATGTAATAATTTCGAGCTCATATTTTATTGCAGCTCTTGAAATTCTTCAGTAATCAGATATACGTAAATCAAAATAAGGAGAATTTTTTTTTTGTTTCTATAGACTAGAAGCTATTCGAGTCTATTGGCAACAGGCCTCGTAATTCTGAGCCATAGTCAAATGAAAAAACGAGATATGAGTCGGGGCTTCGGTTTCCCAGGTTGCCCACGCTACAGCGACAGAATTTAGAGACTGCAGTTCCAATGAAAAACAGAACTTCTCATTATTATGCTCGAGGGTCTGGTGGAATCAGGACTCGGAACTCGCATGGTGCTTGAACTTAATAGCTCTCAAACAAGTTCATTGGGCGATAGTGAACTAATCAAATCAATGCATTAAATGATTTAACAAAGAAAAATTCACAAAAAGTAAACGATCATTGTTTATAAATTTCAATATCAATTTCATTGATCATTTCATTTCTTCAATTGAACAAATTATTGGCTGTTGCTTTTCAGTGCGGCGTTAATCAACAATAGATTATTGGCAACATATATTGTAATTATGATGACGAGTACGACATTTGAATTCTTTCCTTACTTTTTGGACATGTGTTCGCTTTTAGCTTTTTAATAATAATAAAAAAAAAAAACAAGCATCTTATCATGCTTGTAAAATTTCTGTAAATAAGAGCACACAGATTTAACGAATTAGTTTATTTTCCCCTCAATATATGCATATAAAGAAGATAATCATTAGAATTTCAGAAGCCTTTAATAAATTTATCCTGGTTACAAAATAGTAATACAAGTACGAGTATCAAAAGCTATGGTTTGTTCTTATCGAATATATGGGTGCAATAAAATGTTTCTATTAAGTTCATATAATATTTTTTAAAAATTATTTTAAAGAATATAAATTCATTTTTTATTAATTAATGACATTTTTATGCAAAAAGAATTTATGTTCTATTTTTAAATAAAAAATATCGACTTCTCATTTTTTATTCATGCGTACGAGTATTGTAATTTTTTTTAAATAAAAGTCTAAACATTATTTACGAGTGCCTAATCATTTCCTAACATTCATAAATGTTAAGCACAAAAATCTTAATCAACATAAATATAAATGTATAAGTGACGGAACCTTATTATTTTACCAATTACGTAAAACATCATTTTTTTTTAAAAAGTCCCATTCTGTTTCGTAGAACGTCTTGCAATTTTCTGAGACATTTCATTTTTCTTTCAACAACGAAGCTTTTCTTCGTTGTTGAGAAAAAGATGATGCAATCAAAGAAAATCCCATTAATCAGACTCTGCAGAAAGCAGTTGTTAAAATCGAATTCCATCGGAATCGAGGTAAAATTGAATTATCAACCATTAGTGTTTCTCAAAGGATTGGCGAAGAAAAAGCCCTTTTTATTGTATTAAAAGGGCAAAAAATACGAACAGAGTTGGATTTCTTCCAACGCTTTTTTTTATGTCAGGAAATTTCTCATTCTTACTCACATATTCAGAATAGGACAAAGAAATCTCCATATATTGCGTAATTGTTTTCAATAACTTCCGGGAACTTACGAAAAATTTCATAATGATTGATTAAAATCAACGAAAAAGATTTCGCTCTATCAATAAATCAAAAATATTTAAAATGAATTATTCATGTGGCAATTGAATGTGTACAGGATACAGATATATATAAAAATGTTCTCGTATTTTATTCAAGAAATATATAAAACAAGAAGTAAGGGAGATTAATTATTTTTCTAATATGCATAAGTAACGATTCTTTTCTTTTTCTATTTTTTTTTGAAATTATTACATTTTGTAAATTGAATTATTAAGAAGGTTGTTGTTAAAGTATTGTTTTTGACATTACTTGTATAACAAATTTTTTAGCTCTGCAAATTTTCGGCAACTACGTCCGAAAGTGAAATATTTATTTGAACTCGAAATTGTTACATAAAATCTAAATACTTATCACTTGTCGAGCCATAATTTTTAAGACTGATCTGTTAGACATCTTGCAATTGGTTTCTGTTTCTGTAATTCATTGGCAACTGACATTTCGTGATTTAACTCATATTTATCACAATATTATTTCTGAAATTCTCAAACTCAAGCCTGATGCTAATTTTGGATTAGGATTGTTATCCAACAGCAAATTATTGTAATACTAATTTTCTGTGCAATGATGGATATAGTAGGCTTAAATGACTCGTAAACAACCTAAAATTTCAATTTGAATTTAAAATTCTTTATTTCGCATTAACTTTAAATTCAAATTTATTGTTCACTTACATACTTGCATCACGTATTTTATCAAATCTCTCTCGTCTTTTAAGCCTTCTAAAAGAATTAATAATGTTTAATAATGTACGAAAAATCAAACGAAAGACAACATATTTTCAATAAAAGTATAAGAATAAATGTAACAATAACTTTCTTATGAGACATCTAAATTTATGAGGATAGTTAATATTAATCATTTTTTAATTGAGGTTTGATAATCAGATTCATTCTCCACTGTTCCCAAGATGGTGTTATTATTTTTTATTGAGAAAAATATAACATACGAATATTTCTTATTATATTCACAAACATGTTTAATTTTATTTCCTGCAAAAATGATGAAATAAATAATTTTAAAAATAGTTATGAGAAATTTTAACCGAACAAAAGCTTTAAATATAGAAATCGAGTCCAAATTAACGAAAATTTATTAAATTGCGAAAACAGTTCTTTTGCCACATCAGGTAGAAAAATAAAATTACCAAATGTACCTATCCTATTAATCTATGATTTGCCCTTTTCAAAAAGAAATGATGATATAAATCATATATACACTTTCAAAATTCATTAAAGCATGAACAAATATTTCATATTGAAATATTTCTCCAAAAAGGAAAATCTCCCATTTTAAATAAGGCTCAGGTATCGATTTTGAAGACACTTGATTGAAAAGTGCTGTTCCCCGAAATGAGAAATAAATTCAAAAGCATACCCAAATAAAGCTGATTAGGAGAGAGAATGATACAACCCAAGTCGATCTCTCAGTTTTTAATAGCAAATGCATTTGGGTCCGCTTTTGTTTTCAGAACGCTAAGTGTCTTTGAAAACAGGATGAAAGGGTCTTGTTTTCCGTTACGCTTCTTGCACACTTTCTCCCCCGATGCGGGTTGGGACAGAAAAGATAGGAGATAGAAAAGATTCTTCGTGAAAATTAAAACTGACGCCGCTGTTCGGAGACGTCAATCACGGTAAACCTCTGAGGAAATAGGGAAGGGTCCGTAGGGTCCGTCGTGTGGTAATTTTTCCCGACACTCGTCTTTCAAAATGAAGGGCCACACTTCTCTCGAAAGAGTAATCTGCTGTTGAAAAACCGAGTGACTTTGATTTCAGTCCCGAATGGATGTAATAAAGGTTTAATGAAGGAAAAAAGTGTGAGGATGTGGGTGACAAAGTGGATTGAGACAGCAACTGGTTTGACATGAAAGGAGGAGCTGATGAAGAAAACAGTGTCTTTGTTGATACTTGGCTTTGGAACGAGCTTTAAAATTCATGATAAATGATGCTTTGAAGAGAAATATTAAATGGTTGCTATATATTAATGTCATTATTTTTTTTTTTAAAAAAAATGTTTCTTAGAATAACACAAAATATAGAACTAAAAATAAAAAGCGAATGTTTTTAAATAGGAATATATTTATAATGATATTAGCGGAGAAAGAGAAAGAATTAGCAATTCTACACTATTGCAAAATCCGAATATATATGTATAAGAATAAAATAAATACAACTGAAGTTTTAATATCAATTCATTTATTCAATTAAAGCGGAATGAAGTGAGTCAGCTTGATTTTGTTTTGTTTTGTTTACTAGCAGTTTTGTTTTTGCTGTTTTTTCAATGCCAGCCTCTTAAATTGTTCGGTCACACAAGGGAAACTAATTTTGCTGCACTTCATTTATTAAATTTATGTACTCAGCGTCTCGAAATACTTAGACGCAATGATAATTCTGAATTTTAAAATTATTGGCCTTTATATATTAGTTGGTTTTCTGAATTTGTTGATTTTTGGTTTGTTACCATATTTTTTTATAATATAATTCGCTGAAGTATGATGGTTGATCAGAAATTACTGATAAAAACACTAATTATTCAATTTCAAAATACGGAACAGTTTGAATTACATTATTCTAAATTTTGTTTTTGTATCAGTTAGCTTTATTTAAATTTTTTAGTTCTTTAATAGTTTGTTTTGAATTTTTGGGTTTTTATGTTTTAAATTTTAGATTTAGACTCGTTAAAGTGGTTCAACATTTTATATTTATGAGGATGTGTCATTGGCAAGTATTTTATAAGTCATTATGTTTTAATTTGTTTACTTTTTTGATATAATTAAATTTTGATATAATTTTAATATATAAGTGTATATGATGTATTTATAATCCATTACATAATATTATCAAGCGTTGTGTATAAAATATAAAAAAATTCTTTTATCTAAAAATCTCTAATTTTTTTTTGTTACTATACATGCTTAGAAAATTATCTGATACTTGCTTGACAAAAATATTAAAAACAAAAGCTTTGAGAAAAGTTATGAATAACACGTCATTTTTATGAGTGCCAAAAATGAATAAAAATGTTAAAAAACATAATTTTTATCGTTATGTAAACCAAAAAAAAAAAAAAAAAAATCGAGATTTTTTCCTCAGCAGGCTCCTCGCAACTTTAAAACTTATACTGAACATTATTCTTTGAACAGTCATTCCCAAAACAAAGAACTGAAGTTCGAAGCCTTTTTGAACTGTTTCCCAATATCTCATTATTTTAACAACGTTTCATAAATATACAACGACATCAAAATACAGGGTCATCGAAAGACGAAACTGATGTTTTTTATATGTTCTATTTCATTCTTCTTGGAGAAAAAAAAGATGATACACTTTGGATTAGATATCCAATCTAAATCAGTACAAAAAGAACATCGTTTTTACGTCATCAAACGCGCTTTTTAATGGCTTTATTTTCCGAGAAATGGCACAAAAATTAATGGCTACGTCTTCAGCAATATTTACATACAGAGAATACAGTTTTGTCAGACGTAGCTGTGAGTTCTATGGACTTCAACTCTTTTATTAGATCTCTTCTTTCTTCGGAACAGTGTCATAAATTAAGTCGGATGTGAGGCTTATAATAAAGGGATATATTCAGCCGTCACGTATCTAATATACGATTATCGCAGCAAATTCATGAAGGTGAGTGTGTGTTCGTACAGGATAGTTTAATGATGAGGGAGGGTTTATATTTATCGTACGTCGTTTTTAATGACTCTTCCAATTAGGCGGGCAAAAATAAAGAGCAGTTTTCTTAGGCCCATCTTGCTATGGCTGGCTTTCATAATAAAATTAAGAGACATTGGAAGATAGATTGCTGAAACTCATTTAGAGCGATGTTGTAACTCAGCGGGTGTCTTGGTAATGTACATTGACTTCCGCTTTTAACTGTTTGTTATTAAGTCTTGATAAATCTCGTTGAAGACGAAGTTTTGTTGCCTACTCCCTTTTTTTTTTGCTGCCGAAAGCTTGCTTTGAGCTGATTTGTTACGTCTTCAAGAATTTTGAAACTTTCTTGGTATTGTTCAATACTAATAGTTCTATGAGCTGAAAAATAAAAAAAAAAGATTATTTCATTCGAGAAATGTTTTAAAAAATAAGTCGAGTTCTTTACATGGAGTTTGGATCTAATTCTTAATATTTTGAATAGATCCAGAATTCTTGATGTAATTCCAAACTCCCGCAAGGTGTATTATTTATTTTGTGTACGAAGGTAAATATTCACAAAATTCTCAGTTTGAAAGGTAATATAACATTAAGTCTGAAATAAATAGAATAATTAGACTAATAGAATTGTATTTTAAGTATGACGGTTACAATGCTTGTTGGCAACAATCTTCTTTTGTAGAAAAAGCTATTTGAAACATTTATCTTCTTTCTATACTGCTTCTAAGAACACTATAAAGAAATAAGACAGGAAATACTGTTAATTCCTGCTCTTTGAATATTTGCATAAACAACTTCGGAAAATGCAAGTGAGCTCAAGAAAGGAAATAGAATCAATCGAATTTATCAAATGAAGTAACTAAAAATAAGAGTGAACCTCATATCACAATGATGTTGGTTTGGATGAGTTGCGTTGAAAAGGAAATCGATGACTTGTAGACCGCATTTTACACAATCTACCTTGAGGTGAAACTAATTTTAAGGTATTATGTCTAATGTCAAATAACTGGAAACCAAATTCGGAATGCATTTTCAAACAGAAAAATGAACCAATTTTCATATTATCCCGGAATATTTGCAATGGATATGTATTCGGTTATTACTCTGCATCTTTAAAATTTAAAAACATTCCATAAATACACACCTCTTCCCTTCACATATGAACTGAAAAATTTGGAATTATACTATAGGAGACGAATTATGGAACACTTCAAGAAATCAGAAAGTTTATAACTTAAAAAAAACGGATTGATTTCAACAAAAATGAGTTGTAGTATAAAATATGCTGCTCTCTGTTGGAAAGTGAAGTTAAAATATTATAAAACTGTTAGAATACATTTTGCTATTCGGAAATAGAATTTCGAGTAATGATGCAATTATTCAAAGACCTAGAATTATTTGCAGTTTTTGTCTTATTATATTGCTGTGTTCTTGGAAGCAGTTGAGAAGTGAGGTTAATAATTTGAATTTTTTTTTTCAAAAGATTGTTCTTGGCAACCACGATTGTATCTGTTACATAGCTTTTGCATAGAATGCAATGAATTTTGGGTTAATTTCATGCTAAACGACTAATTTCATTTAGTCGATATTTTACGATAATATGATAAATTATCTAACTATTAAACACGTATATTGTGAATCTAAATAAATAAATACATTCCGAAGTTTCTGAAGAAACATGGATCTCTAAAAGTTAAAATACGATCAGTTTGACACCCAGAATTAAATGAATGGGGGAAAAAAAGCAAACAGTAACGTTTATATGAATGATCTATCATAAGTAAAATCTTATTACATCCATATTTTTTTTAAAAATTTGACACTTATATAATAGTCGGAGGAAACAAAAAAAAAATCCCATTTTTTAAAATTTATGAGAAATTTTTTATGCTAGTTGATCTTCAGAGTTGTTAGTATTAAGATATTGCCTCCCATGTCTTGGAATTATCCATCATCTGATTCGTTAAAACGAGGGACAAATGGATGGATGGAAATGGGGTAGTTACAAGCTGATGTGGCTAACCGTCTTAATGTATCTCGCAGTGTTGTTCAAAGACTATGGGATCAAATTGAATTTAAAAATTCAATAATAAGAAGACTTATTCTAGCTAAACACGGGTTGCAACTCTTATCGCTTTCCATTTCGATCTGAAGGAAGAGAAACATTACTGTGCAGGGTTTCACTTCAGGTCATCAATAGGGCACACTGCGTTGCACAAACATCTCCATAATCAAAGACTCTGTCCGAGGTTATCCCTTACGCATGTCCCTCTTAATTGATGGCACAGAAGTGACTGTTTTCGTCATCCAAAAGAGCACGCTTCCTGTACCAGATAGGAATGAGATTCTATATTCTTCAAAGACCAATCCTGGTTTACTTTGGAGAGTAATTCAAGTCGTGTGTTGATTTGGAGAGAACTAGGCACCAGAAACTATCAATCTAAAATTGTTTAAAGACACTTTTAGAGAAGAGGTGGAATTGTGGTTTGACCTGGTCACACTGACTTGCATGTACTCCGAAGAAAACTTTTGACAATTGTGAAGTATCGGGAAGAGGTGAATATGTTTCACCATATGGTGGGGATGAATTCATCCCAATGATTGGTAAAGCCCAATATCAGCAAACTAGACTTGAGGATGAATATTTTAAGAGCCAAGCGTTAGTTGAGCGAGTAGAATGACCAATTCGTTTCTCAGACTTTAATTCGATGGAGCATCTTTGTTACTATCTAGGTAGAAGAGGTGCCTCTCCTTATTTTCATTCGAGGTCGTGAAATGATTTGAAGAATGATTTCTATTCTAGTGTCTGACAACTTATTTGACAGAATGGAAAGCGAGACCGCCAGTGCATAAAATTAGAGATTGATGCATTCCTTATTAAAACTCATTTATTAAATTTTTTTTCTCAAAAGTCTGTGAATTTTTTTATGAAACACTGAACTTTTTCAAAAAAATATAATTCTATATTTATAGATTATTCTTGATGTTATAAAAATATATAATTCAAAACATTGTTTAAATCACAATTAGTTCCAATTTAATGTTAATTTGTTTTCAAATTAGACGAAAGACTTTAACATTGTTAATTGATTGAACTTTAACTTTTGGAGGCCATTGTACTTAAACGCTAATTTATTTTTCATGATGTAGTAATGAAGTATTATAACCTATTATTATCTAGCTTATTAAGCGCTGTTATATCAGATAAAATACCAACTTTTATATCTCATTTAATCTTTACAAATTCTGAAATTATAATTTTCATTTCTTCTCAGTTAGCAAAAATTCTAAATGTGATATGGAGATTAACAAAGAAAAAAAAAATCTCAGTTATACAAAATAATAATTTCCAATGTCTTTTATCCAAATTCTATGGAGAGAAAAAAATTAGGATAACATTATTGATTGTGTGTATTCAAAGCAATGATATATGAATTTAGAAAATGCTAGTTTTGTTTAAATTATCTATGTAACGATTTATATTGAACTGTACTTAAACTCTGACTTTTAACATTATCACATCATATATCAAGGGAAGTAAAAGCTAGCATGAACTGATAAAACCATGACTATTTATTTGAGGAAATCTTAAGTTAACCTTTAATCGAATAAAAGAAACATAATGAATGCCTACATGTTATTACAATTTTGACATGGTTAAATTTATTTGTTTACTTTAAAAAATATGAATAGAAAATGATCTAGTACAATAATATATTTTAAAATAAAAGATTTTCGATATTTATTACACAAACAATTAATTCCATAGAGTCAGTTATATCAATACATTAATAAAAAATTGTCTGAATTATTTAAAATTTGATGAAAGAAGATTGTGAGTAACAAGTGCATAAGATACAACTATTGAATAAAATCTGAATGTCATTAAACGAATTTAGTTCTAAATGTTATAAGTTATCCATACAACTGGCAACCTCAGTAGTTGAATTTAACGGATATAAATAGTACAAATGTATATGAATGGAATTAACATTTTATTTTAAAGTAATATTAACTCAAAAATAATTAAAAAATCAAATATCCTTTAATTTAATTTTTAAATTTAATTAAAAAAATAATTAGAATATTTCTGCCCAATGATAAAACAAATTTCTTCAATTTTCTTAAAAATAAGACCAGATAATTCAAATTTCTAATAATATTAAAAAGAGAGCAACAACTAATAATTAAAGTGTTGGTAAATCACTTGAATTGAAAAAAATATCGATTTTCTAAATTAATGGCCAGTTTGAAAGCTGGAATAAATGTTCTGGGTCTTTCGATGTTTTTACAACAATAAAATTATCTTAAATTTATATTTCACTCTTTCGTAATTTTTTTAAGAATCTTACGCATTTATAAATATGGAAACAATAATAAAGATCTCTAGTATGCGATGTTTTATTACCACTTTAAAATATTAAACTATAATTTATACTGTTCTTTAAGTAACACGAGAATAATTTGCATTAAGTAACTGGCGTTTTTCCTTATCTTCTGAAAAGATCGCATAACTTTTCTTCATGTTGTAAACTTAGATGTAAAATATTATAATTCATTATTTATAACTCATTAAAAATTAAATAAATCCAAAGATTATATCTCATTTTTTTTTATCTTTAAGGCAGTGAAGAAAAATGACGAATTAAACTCAAAAGGATATACGAGTGTACTTAACAACTAAACTAAGCACCCTGGCTTGGCTCCAAATCTAAATGCTAATTGACGCGAAAGGGAAATTTATTAAATGTTCTGAGTAATAGAAAGTAATGTTTCAGCGCATATTTTAGGATGCTTATTCAGGTTCTTTCTAGAGATCTTTTGAAAATAAAAAAAACGAAAATAATAATAATAATAAAAATAAAAAAAAGGAAAAACAACCTACCATAAAACTTAGAAAACAATGTGTAAGATGTCAAGCGTGCGAACAGAAAAACATAATTTTGCTCATAAGAATAAATAAAAATAAAAACTTTTTTTTTTTTTTTTTTGAGTAAGTGAATTGAAAACTCTCGTGGTTTTAATCTTGATCGAATAATTTTGAATTTCCTTTATTCAATCTATATTAAAAACATGTTTCTTTTGATCCGAGATTGTTTCCTGTCGATATTTTTATGAAACAATGAAGATTTGAAATCATTATGAATAAATAATATTACGAAATTTTTTTTCAAATTTTATAGATTTTTTTTTTAATCTATAACTTTTTCATAACTGAAAACCTGTCTGGCCTTCTATCTTAAAATTAATTTTTCGTGTTTTGACATTCCAGAATGAAATGTTCTGCTCTATATGAATTCTTATTATAATTAGATATTTCATTACTTATTACCTATTTACCTTTGTTAGACTTATTTTGCATAAAGGAATATTTTACTTAGAGCAGATTTATTTTACTTCAAAGCAATATTTATATCATTTTCGTTTTCAGTCACAAGCTGGCTCTTTTAAATATTCAATGTGAATAGCAAAACATTACCACCAATAATAAACCATTTAAGAATATTCAGTGAATTAGAGGTACGTGATAAACTATTAGGAAAAAGCGAGGAAATCTGATAGTGATGAGTATGAACATAATTCATAACAAAAATCTACGGTACGAAATGCGATTGTGGAAAATGACGTAGAGTTTTAGAGTACAGTAGCTTTGTATTCGTATTAAAAATACAACAGAATCAAGGTTATTAAAAAAAACATAATAAAAAAAAAATTCTAGAATCACTTAGCTAGACTTAACCGATTTGCTTCCTAAGTTAGAAAGAATTCAATTTTACTTTGTTGTGAGTAATTTGCATAAAAATTTTGTCAATATCAATAATTTTAAGAAAAGATTATTTTTAATGTATTGGGAGACTAGTCTTTCTAGTATAGTTTCAACAAAAACATTTAGTCCAGGAACTGGGGAAATATGACCAATTACTGAGTGCCAAGTCCTTTCTTTTCGTGGTGTGGAAGTTTAAGGCGAGAGGTTCCAGCTCAGGTGTCGTCCTCGTTATTTGATCAAGGTTTAAAATCACGGGGTGCGTCACCAACATCCCCTGTGTTGCTTCTAATTGCAACGTTAAGAAACAATCAATCAATTTCTTGAATTTAAATTGATTTTGGTTGGTACTGTTATGATTTCATTCCGTTACTAATAGAAAGCAGGCGGAATCTGGGGTAAGTGATTATTGGAAAGATTTGAACAATTTAAGATATTTTTCCCAAGTTTCAAGCTATTTCGCTTGTTGTCATTCAACTTGTGCATCTCGATACGGTTTGAAGATCTTATCTATAGATGCATGCCCCTTGGCTTTCCATTATTTCAGGTTGCTTTCCAGCATTTGTCAATATAGCATAGTAAACGAACATTAAAATAAAATGAATCGATATATCTTTATTCTACACTAGGTTTCTGAATTTCTTACCAGGTTTCCTAGGATATGATGGATAGTTCAGCTCTACTGTTTCTACTCACTTACAAAAGTGTATAATATTCGGTAGTGGCCTGCAATAATAATCAAGAAAATATGTTTTGAAGAGATGAAAGGGGGAAAAAGACAATTATCTTTTGTTTAATCATAGTTTCTTAAATTTGTGATGTATACGCGAATTGGATACCTTATTTGTTTATAATGTTAGAAAATTCAACAGTTTTATCAAATCTATTTCCCCTTTTTAATTATCATTCTACTAACTCAAAACGTTTAGTGAGGATTGCTCGTTTGGTTAATTGATTGGATAGTTGGGTTTATGAGATGTGGAGTAACAAAAGCGATTATCCCCAAAATGACCGTTGTTCAGTTGTTTATTTTTAGTAGGCTCGATCTTCTGATTGATCGTTTATTAATATCATATTTCAAAGCAACATGAAATTTGTCATTGATAGAAATCCTAATTCTGAAACACTGTCCAATGACGAGGACGACATCTGAGAAGGCACCCATATATCCTAACATCCATATCATGCCAACTTGAGTACATTCGACGCTGAGAAATTTAATGCACATCAGCCCCATCAAAAGGTAGGTCTTTAATAGCATAACGATTTACCATGACTTGATGGAGTAAAAGTAACTGGCTTGATCTTCTGATATCAAAATAATAAATAAAAGACTGATAATAAATAAAAATCTCCGACTGATCTTCAAAAAAGTGAATACTCTTAAAATTTCTTAAAGATCTTTCAATCAGTAATAAGAAGCTAAACCTACCTTATTTTGATTACATAAAGATTTTTTTCTTGGAGCTTCAAGAGTAAATAGCTTTTAAAACGAATTTCTGCGGATATTTTTTTCTTGATTCAATTTATGATAGAAATCACCAGAAAAATAATTTTATATTGATTTCAATACTGGAGGTTTAATAGTATATTGCTTACATTAAAAAGTTCAAAATAAAAATAATTAAATTAATACGCATTGAAATTATACAGTTGATATCAAAATTAAAATTTTAAATACTTCTTGCACGTATTAAATTTAAGAAATTTTAGTATTTATGATAACCATTTTATAGGATATCGTAAAATATCCTATTCTTACAATTCAAATGTATCGCCAATCAAGGAGATTTTTTTAACCTATCTAAATTCAATCTTACTTTCAATCTTTCTTTTAATTTACAATTTATAAAACTAACATAAACCTCAAAATCAGTTCCAAATATTTTAAGAAATCATTCATTATTTTTTGGTAACATTGGTTCCTTTTGTTTAAAAATTAATAAGCAAAAAGTGTAAATGTTTTAATAAAAACTGGCTTAAGTATTTTTATAATTTCAATTACATTAATTTTTTTGAATGACTGGCTTGAGAATGATAAGAAAATGAAAGGAAGGGATTAGTAAATATTTTTTTTTTATCGGAGCACAGCGGCTGGTGTACTTATTTCCAGTTTTTACTTAATATAATTTATTCTCATACAATAAAAAAAGGTTATAAAATACATTTCTGAGGACTTTCGATGGCTCTATCGCACAAATCGAAACTAATAACAATAGGAGTAAAAGCGTCTAATACCTGGTCCGCAGGGAATTCCTTTCTGGCCCAGTTGTCTAAGATTTTATATGTGCGTTATTTTTGCGGACCCGTAGAGGTACGTTTCTAACCTGTTCTTCAGCAGAAAGAGCAAGGTCTAAAATAACAGTACCCCCCCCCCTCCCAAGCACTACTGGTTGGATATTCTTCCATTGCAAGGCATTTCAAAGCGTCTAAGACCCTTACTCATAAATTACGAGTAGTAATACATAAGGCTATAGTGTATGTGTCAAATAGATCTACCATCTCAGCTACAAACTGCTCATAGCGTCAAATTGAGCAAATGACTTCCTATTCAACAAGGGATGAATTGCTATTATGGTTGAAAAAATCTTTTCTAAATATTGTTCATAAAATCTCTCGGCAGCAAAAACTACTTCGCCTTCCCCTATGAAGGGGTGTACGGCGGCCCTCTCTCACAAATCAAAAATTATAACAAGAGTAAAAGCTCTTAATAACTGGCCCGGCAGGAAATTCCTTTTTAGCCCAGAAGTCAAAGGCGATGCATGAGCGTATTTTTTGCTGACCCACAAACTCCAGGTCAAACCTGCTCTCCAACATAATAAAACACACCTACTTGAGCGAATTTTTAAGCCAGGAATGTCACTTTATAAAATACAAATATGAATTTTGCATAGGTGTAAGTTATTTTTTTTTATCAATTAGCAGTTAGTGAAATGTTATATCAATGCATCATCATCATATTTGATTCAACAGCCCAGGGTGAGCCAAGACCTTCTCCTAAAGATTCCTCTAAGATAGCCTGCCTTTTGCCTTAGTCCCCTGCCAGTTCTTCTCCCCACAATCACCTTAAAATCCGATTCAACAGAATCAAGCCCCTGCAGTTTTGGTCTTCCTCTTTTCCGATTGGTAAAGGCTTTGCAATAAAAATCTTCTTCACTATATTTTTTCATCCATTCTAACTATACGAGAAGCCCAGTTCTGTTGTTTTAAAATAATACATTCAATGATATCAGGCTCATTAAAAATTCTATAAATTGCATTATTAAAACGTCTTCACCAAAAGTTATTTTCTTTGACGCCACCGTGAATACTTCTGAGAGCCTTTCTCTCAAAAACTGCAAATTGTTATATCCAAATATTCACTTATAAAATGTTTTATAATTAAAGTCAGATCACTAAAAATATATTAATAGAATTTTTAGGAAGAAAAAATGTATTTTACTAAGTATTAATAATTCTATGAAATACTACATTGAAAATAATGAAATAAGTATACATGGTTTCATGGTATCAAAATTTGACATAAATGCTAATGGATATCACTTATATGTAACGTCGGTATCTAAATAATGATGGATATTTTAAGTGACGCTATTAGGCCTCATACAAGTACAAAAATAAGAAGATAAAAGTTCAGGAAGTCCAATTACACAGTAAACACTCAATCATTCAATGTCAACACTGTCCGAAAAATCTTAATGCGCTAGGCAATTAATAAAGATTCTATCTCTGATTTCGAGTAAAACGAAAAATGATACTAACATCTACGTTTTTATAACTTCATCAATTCAGACGTATAGAACACAAAATGACAGGGAAAAAAATAGCATGAATAAGTAGCCGTCGAATATTAAACATGTATTGCATTTTTTAAACTTATTTTTTGCTGCAGATGGGAAAATTCCTCATCACTTGCCTAGGTTCAGAAAGTGAACTAAGAACTATTTATAACAGGTGATGACCTAGATGAACTAAATTTGACCGTTACATTTAATGTTATAATAATGATTTCCTTTTTTCTTAAATGCGAAAAAGAAGGGAGGGGAATCAGCTTTTTGAGATGTAATTTCCGGCATTTGGGAATTCTGTAATTGAGTTTTATTCATCTATTATATTCAATAAGGTATTTGGTTTCAGTTCGTTTAAAAAAAAATCAAAGTTCAAATATAAGTGATTTAAGTCAGTGTTTGGGACGGGTTCCCTCAGACACATATGCAAGCGACCCTGTGCGCACAGCCCTGAAAATCATTAGACGATTTTAGGCTAATAAATGAAATTGATTTCATGTAATGAATATGTTTTAATGAAACTGATTTTAAACTAATAGCTTTGGGAAAAAAAAGACATTTTTGCAAAATTATTCCTTAAATTATTATTATGCAAAATTAACATTCAAAAAACTTTCAAAAAATTATCTATATAATGAGGTAGATCCCCATATTCATGAACATGAAAATGGTATCTATAAAATAATATTTTAATTTCTAATTTCAAATATATGAACTATCCAATAAAAAAATTCGTTCTTCTATTATTAAGAAGGCATTGTTAATGATATTACATTTGTTGCATTAAAGAGGTAGCCTTGAGTTCATGGTCGCGGATTGACGGCCAGTAGTTTTCGTCGAGTTGTGAGTTCGAGCCTTGATACCACTAAAGGTGTAGATGCATGTTAAATCTGTTGAGGCTCAAAGTCCTCCCATTAGCGTGGGGCGAAAGTTAGGAGAGGGAGATTCAAATTCAGTCGTCATCCTCCTCACTTGACAGAGGTTCAAAATTACGATGTCAGTCGCCAATAGCCCCTGCGTTGTTTCTAGTGCGACATTAATAAAATCAAACAACTGAATTTTATTAATTTTTCCTATGTAACTGATTTTTGTAAACTAAAAAAAACATAATAATATTGAATCTAGCTTAAGAAATTTACTTTCTTTTGAAGTATAGGTTGATGGATTCTCTGGAGCACATGACAACTTCCAGCTTTAAATCTCTGGACCAGAAAAGGCTGTTGGATCTTTGCTTTGGCCTATATCTTGCCCATGACTGTTATTTTAAACAGTAAAATTTAAATTTGTAAGGTTTTGTACTCTAAAAGAAAAAAATGAAAGGAAATTTACTTGGGATTTAAAAAATTGGAATCGTTATAGAAGCTGTATTTAAGAGTCTATGACAGCAACACGCCATTGAGTGGGGGAATGGGAAGAACTGCACTGGATCTGTATTTTTTTGAAGTAGAAGAATGAACACAATATCATCGGAAAAACACGTGAATTTATGTATTGACGGTAACAAGGTATATGTGTGTGTGTGTGTTTCGAGGGAAAGCCAAAAATAAAAGGGCTGGTGATTCAGTTAAAATGTTTCACGGCTACGAAAAGTAGTCAGTGATAACTCCATATTATAATACTCCATTAATAATCTTGTCAGATTTGAAATGTTTTCTTGAAATGTTAACCATAGATCCAAGCTTTCAGTTCTGAATAACAAGAAATACGAGTAAAATATTCTAAAAAGTCTAATTTTACGTTTTAGAAATTAGGAGATACGTTAGTTCCTTTAATCATTATCTGGGAATGCGTGAAGGCAAAGGGTACATATAGAGAAACATTTTACACAATTTCGTGTACTTTAAATTACTGTTTACAAAATGTGAAGCAAATAAGAATAAAAATAGTTAAAAGGCACGTTAAATATATTCTGTTCCAAGTCCCCCCTATCAGGCATTTATTAATGACACGAAAAACAGGTTCTCATCAATTTTCAGAATTAAAATCCGTCATTTAACAAGTAACAAAAGCGCTTCGTTATTTTTTTCTTCCGTTTTTGCTTGAAAATAAGGAAAAATTAATAAACAAAACAATTCTCTCAAGCCTGTTAACCACTCTTAACAGCTCTGGAACAAGAAAACGATAACGCGCATGTTGCCAGAACCATTCAACAAGTTTCTGGATGCGATAGTTCTCAGTAATGAAGTCAGGGGGGCACGATGAGGCGGGAACTTCTCTGTAATCGAATTTTGAGTTGGTCGCCCCTCAGTCTCAACTCGATTTAATGGCAGAGCGCCTTCCGACGCCTTAATTTTTTTTTACTTCTTTTTTCTTCTCATCGTCTTTTTCTGTTCATCCTGTTTTTTCCCTTCTTTTTCTTCTCTTCTTTCTTAAAACTTTTTTCCAAGTATGATTACTTTATTATTATCTTTTCATTCGCTTAGGCTTTTGCCGATAAATTAAAGAGAGTGTGCTGGCTGCCTTTGTTTGAAACAAAAGTTTGCTTTGATGGGTATTCTTTCTTTTCGCATCAGGGAGTCTTGCAGACACCTTTGTATCATGCACATGAATATAAGCTTTGATTAACGCTTCATGCCAAAGGCCTGTCATTAACAGTGCGTCTTTAAAAAAGATACCCATTAAAATATAGAAAGATAATTAGAAAATTATGTTAAGATAATATCCAATGATCACGATTCTGATCTGCTTAATATATTTGGATGGAGAAAAGTTAAAGGTTAATCTAAAAGGATATTAAGATTTATATGAAAGATTTTTCACGATTTAACATATTTGTAAATGGCAGGAAATTTCTACTTTAGATGTTTTGAAATAGTCTGTGATACATTTAATAAAGCTCAATACTTTGTCGTCACGACAGGTGGTACGGCTAGCACTTTACCAAAATGTATCTACAGAATGAGAGTGAGTTGCAAGTTAGAAGGAAAAAATATCTAGACAAAATAAAGTCTGTAATGTGATCTAGGGCTAAATACTTATTTGAAACTTAAACTGTATTTGTTTACTTTCCTAAAATTGTTTACTCTCCCATTTGACTTACTTATTTCTGTTTTGTGTAACCAAGAAACTATTAAATACCATTCTGTGAAAAAAAAAAAACTACCAAAAATTCATAAAAGGAGGTTTTAATTGAAGATTGTGTTTTTTTTTCTGTATTTGTTCCATGAATTAGTGCGATTTGATGATTTTACTACTTCTAGCGAGCAATTTTTCTTTCCCAAAGTTAGCTTATGAAAGTTCTTTAAGGAAAGAAATAAATTGTATCTCTTACTTTTTGCGTATAAGATTTCTCTCAATACCATCGAGAGAAAAGACTAGTGTCCCGCATTAAGGACATTATATGAAGAAGACATTTTAATCCGGATATTACTTTTAAATATTTTTCAATAGATATTTTCCAACATAAATACATACACAAATTTACAAAAACAATTCTTACATCTTTTTTACATAAAAAAAAATCATTTTAGATATTCTCTTGTCGGTTGCCGTTCAACATTTTTAAAAACAAAATCATGTGAAGTTATTATTAAATATTTTTATTTCTTATATTAAATTTTAAATGCTTAAATAACAAAGCTTATTAATGAATGTGTTACCAATATATTTTCTATAATTTTTTTAGTTTAAATATTTTTTAAATATTAAACATATACAATAAACTGGACGAGAGCTCAGATTAGTTGAATTCACATGCCTCATACACATGCATACATAGGAGATATTATTACACATTATTTATACAGAAGCAGAAGTTGAATTGAATTTGAAGTATACAGTGATAGGATTTAAAATTTAAACATCACTTTAATTTAACTTGCATTTTATTTCTCTCACTTATATTTGGTTATCTTCTATCTCCCTATAGTAGAGACATATTTTTGTTAAATTTCTAACGCTGAGAGTTTTGTAAATAAGTTTATTGAATAAAAAAGAGAGATGAT